>PVKS010019980.1:0-37566 GCA_004027875.1 Aplodontia rufa | reverse complement strand
TTTAGTGGAAATGCTTTCAGCTTTTCTCCATTTAGTATTATACTAGCTGAGGGTTTAGCATATATAGCCTTAACAAAGTTCAGAAATGGTCCTTTGAACCCCATCTTTTCTAGAGTTTTGAACATAAAAGGGTGCTGGATTTTATCAAAGGCCTTTTCTGCATCCAATGAGATGATCATATGGTTTTTGTCCTTGATTCTGTTTAATTGGTCTCCATTATTTCTGATAAGAAGTCAGCCATTATTCTTGTGGCTGTTCCCCTGTGTGCATCGTGTCTTCTTTTATGGGTTTTTTCAAGGTCTTTTTCTTTATTTTTGTTTTTCCAGTGGGTTAATTATGATATGTCTCAGTGAAGTTTTCTTTGTCTTTTGTTCTGTGTGGGGTTCACTGACTTGCTTGGATTTATGGTTGTATTACTTATATTTGGAGAAAAAATGTCTGATATTTTGTCATTTTTTTCTATGAAAAATTTTATATAGAGGGTTAATATTGATTTTCCCTTTGTGTTTAGGTTTAATAAGGTTTAGTATGGCATTGCTACTAAATTCCTTTGCTTAAACTTTGAGTAGTTTGTACATTCTAAATTTCTTTCACATTAATTTTAAATTGTTAAAATGTTTCATGATGATAATATTTTGATGGCCATGTTTCTTGGGGGCCTCCTTGACTCCTACAACTAAGAAAAATGTCTTTCTTATGTAACTTTAAACCCAGCTATTTACCATGATTACTTAGAAGCTCTTTCTGCTAATTCTAAGATCTGTGTTGTCTGTGAATTTATGTTTTTGTTTTTAAATTTTATTGAGGAGCTGTGTTGTTGTACAATCATAAATGCATATGTAGTAACAATATGATATGCCCCTGATCCTAATCCAGAATCACCTCACATCACCCATACCCATCTCATGACTCTTCTATATTTCCCCCAAACAGATATAAATGTCCATATATCCATATATGTATATGTATACATCTATCTACACACACACACACACACACACACACACACACACACACAAGTAATTATGTGCTTTGATTATATAAGTATTATTTGGCTTCTGAGGTGAGTAAAGAATAAGCTACCTAGTTGACTCCCCCCAGGTGCTTGCCTCTCCTCTGCCTCCCACCTGTTCCCTTAGCCCCCTACGTATCTATGGTTCCCCTAGATTATGTGTTGCTTCGTTTTTGGTGCGTTTAGCACAAGAGTTTGACCATCTTTCATCCAAACCTGGGTTCTACTTTAGCTTCCACAAATGAGGGAAAACATTTGACCCTTGAGTCTCTAGGTTTGACTAACTTCTCTCAGCATGATTTTTTTCCATTGCCATCCATTTGCCTTCAAAGGTCACAATATCATTGTTTCCAATAGCAGAGTATAACTTCATTGTACATATATACCAGAGCTTTTGGATCCATTTATCCAGTGACAGGCTTCTGGGTTGATTCCATAATTTAGCTATTGTAAATTGAGCTGCTATGATCATTGATTTAGCTATGTCACTGTAATGTGCTGATTCTAGATCTTTTGTGAAAATACCCAGAAGAGGTTAGCTGGGTCATATGGTGGATCCAACCCTAATTGTTTTTATTTGTTTGACATAGTCTTGCTTATTGGAGGGAATTGTTGTTATATATTCATGCATACATGGACACTGACATAGTGAGATGTAAGTTAAGGCCAAACGTAGACCAGGATCTACCCACCTTCATCCATTCCTGGAACTCATGTCTCCTTTATAGTCCCATAAAACTAGTTTGAAATGTACATATACATGCATATTAATGTTTGACATTTCTGAGTTTCTCTGCCTGCCTATGTATATTTAGGCTTCCAATGGGAGTTGAGTATTCCCTGTTGTATTGATAACACCCCTTGTCCTTCCCTCCTCTCTCTGCCTCCCTCACTTCTCCCCCAACCTTCATAAGCATGGTTCCCCCAGCTTATGTGAAATTTCCAGTATGGTGAGTTTATTACATAAAACTCCACATATGAGAGAAAACATTTGGCCCTTAAGTCTTTGTGTTTGGGATATTTCAGCATAATTTTTTTCCCATTTCTACCCAATTGGCTGCAAGTGCCATGATATCCTTCTCTCTAGTAGCAGAATAGAACTCCATTGTATATACATACCATAATTTTTTAATCCATTCATCCAGCAAGGGGCATCTGGGTTGGTTCCATAGTTTAGCTATAAACATTGATGTAACTGTGTCTCTGTAGTATGCTGATTCTAGCTCTTTTGGAAAAATACCCAGGAGTGGGATAGCTGGGTTGTAATGTATTTCTATCCCTAGTTTTCTGAGGATTCTCTACATTGCTCTCCAGAGTGGCTGTATAAGTTTTCAGTCTCACCAGCAGGGTGTTAGTGTTCTTTTCCCCTCACAATCCATCCAGCATCTGCTATCATTTGTATTTTTCATTTTTGCCGCTCTGACTTGAGTGAGGTGGAATCTCAGTGAAGTTTTGATTTTCGTTTCTCTGATTACTAGTGATACAGAACATTTTATCATATATGTTGGCTTTCTGGACTTCCTCTGTTAAGAAGTTTCTGTTTAGTTCCCTAGCCCATTTATTGATTGAATTATTTGTGGTTTTGGTGTCTAGTTTTTTGAGTTCTTTGTATATTCTGGATATTAGACTCCTGTCAGAGGCATAGCATACAATGATTTTCTCCCATTCTGTAGGTTCTCTGTTGATACACTTGACTAAATTTTTAGCTGAACAGAAGTTTTTCAGTTTAGTGGCATCCCACTCATTGATTCTTGGCTTTAATTCTTGAGTTATGGGAGATTTTTTGAGGAAGGAAGTGCCTATACTGATGTTGTGGAGTGTTGATCCTATTTTTTCTTCTAGCAATTGTATAGTTGTTGGCTTAATTCCTCATTCTTTGATCCATTTTGATTTGATTTTTGTGCAGGGTGAGAGATAAGGATCTAATTTCAGTTGTCTGTATGTGGCTGTCCAGTTTGTTCAGCACCATTTGTAGAACAGGCTGTCTTTCCTCCCAATTGTATTTTTGCTCCTTTGTCCAGTACCAGATTGTTAAAGAATTATAGATTAGTCTCAGTATCTTCTATTGTGTTCCATTGGTCTCTATGCTTGTTTTGATATCAATACCATGCTGTTTTTTTAATATAGCCCTATTGTATAATTTCTGGTGATGTATTGTGACACCTCTTATTTTGCTTTCTTGCTTAGTGCTATTTTGTCTATTCTGGGTCTCCTTTTAGTAAAAATGAATTTGAGAATTGCTTTTTCTATATCCATGAAGAATGTCATTGGTGTCTTGATGGGGATTACATTGAATTTGTACATGGCTTTCAGCAGAATGGACATTTTAATTATATTAATTCTGCCTAACCAAGAACATGGAATGTTTTTTTCATCTTCTCAGGTCTTCTTCAATTTCTTTTTTAAATATTCAATAATTTTAATTGTAGAAGTCCTTTGTATCCTTTGTTAGATTAATGGCCAAGTATTTTATTCTTTTTGAAATTATTGTGAATGGGATGGATTTCTGGATTTCTTCTTTGACAGAATCATTGCTGGAGTGTAAGAAAGATATTGATTTATGGGTGTTGATCTTGCAACCAACCACTTTGCTAAATTCATTTATAAGCTCTAGTAATCTTCTGATGGAGCTTTTTGGGTCTGCTATGTATAGGATCATGTCATCAGCAAAAAGAGATAGCTTGACTTCCTCTTTTCCTATTTGGATTCCTTTGATTTCATTTTCTTGTCTGAAGAGGTTTTGAGGACCATATTGAATAAAAGTCCAACCCTAATTTTTTGAGGCGTCTTGACACTGCCTTCCATTGTGGCTGTACTAGTCTGCAGTCCCACCAACAGTGTACTAGTGTTCCTATCTCCCCACAAAACCCTCCAGCATCTGTTATTGTTTATATTTTTCATCTTTGCCAGTCTGACTGGAGTGAGGTGAAATCTTAATGTAGTTTTGATTTTCATTTCTCTGACTACTAGTAATTTAGAACACTTTCTCATGTATTCATTGGTTGCTTGATCTCTTCTGTTAAGAAGTTTCTGTTTAGAACTCTGGCCCATTTGTTGATTAGATTGTGTTTTTGATATTAAATTTTTTGAGATCTTTGTCAATTTTGGATATTAGTCCCCTATCAGAGGAATCACAGGTCATGATTATCTCCTATTCTATAGGTTCTATAGGCAGTTCGACCAATTCCTTGGCTGATCAAAAGATTTTTAATTTAATGGCACCCCACTGGTGAGTCTATTTATGTTGACTATCTTATTTTATTTCTTAATTATTTGCCACATTTTCCGACTTTTTGCATTTCTAGTACTATTTGATTGTATACTAGATGTTATAGATGATCTATTCTAGAGACTCTTGGTTCTGTTTCTGTAGTGTTATGCTTCATTCTCTAATGCTGGGCAATTCTTGATGTCCACTTTGGCTTACAGAGACTTAATTTTAGGCCCTCCTGGAATGGCTGCATTTCTGTTTTCCTTCAGCTTGGGACTGAAGTGTAGTCTGTAGTCCTAAGGTACAGCTCTTTTACAATTTCAAGAGAAAACCTTTTAGGGTTTATCAAATGCTTCAACATTTGTTTAAGTTTGAACCCCAAACTCTTTTTCCAAGTGTGAGGGAGCTATCAAATGCCTTCTTAGCTTTTCCAGCCTTCCCCTTATGGTTTTCTGCTGGGTTCCTTAGTGCTCATTCAGTGCACATGGAGGTCAGCAATGAGGGAAGATTTTGAGGGCGGCTTGGGTGCATATTTGTGCACCCTCCCTTTGGTGGCTCTCTCAGAGTTCTTAGATTATCCCCCCTCAATTTCTGGCCACTTTGACAGCTTTCCATGCCAATTTCTAAATCCAGTAAGACTTTCTGCTTGAACTCTATTTCCATGAGCAGTGGGCACCAGGGTGTTCCTTCAGGGAGAAAAGCTCGTTAAATGTGAATCTCATCCTGTTTGCTAGGGGTTGAATTGTGTCCCCTGAAATTCACATGTTAACGTTCTAACCAACATTTTAGAATGTGACCATTTTTAGAGACAGGGTCTTTAGAGGAGTAATGAAGTTAAAATGAGGTCATTTGGGTGGACTGCCACCCAATGTGACTTATATCCTCAAAAGTTGAAAATTAGAACACAGACACACATAGGGAGAACTCCATGGGAAGATAAAGGCAGAAACTGCACTGATGTTTCTATGAGCCAAGGAATGCCAGAGATTTACAGAAAGCCACCAAAAGCTGGAGGAGAGACAAAACAGATCCTTCCTCACAGATTTTAAAAGGAAACAACCTCCCTTTCGGTCCACAATTGAGCCTATCTGTCTCATGGGGCACTGAGCTGCTTCTTTAAATCTCCTGGAAGCAGCTTAGCAAGGGCCTCACAGAGCTGGTGCAAAGGCTGTAACCATCAGTTCCTTGGCGTTCTCTGAGCTCCCTGTCTCCGGCGAGTTCCATTACCAGGAAGAGACACACTGTACTGTATTAGGTTAGCTTCTCATAGAAATGTCTTTTCAGAAAACAGTGATCTAATATAGTTCCTTCAGTTTCTATCTAGTGCTGCTAAAAGAAGCAGCAATATGAAAAATATTCTGCAACCTTTGTATAACTGCCGTTGAAGAAGCTGTTCATTACATTGCTCAATATCTTATATAAATGCCTGGGAGAATGGCTCCTGTTTTTCCCTTTTTAATCACAGAATCCTTCCTGCAAATAAAAGCTTATGTGGAAATTTAATGCCTAAAGTCGATCAATATGGTTGAAATGGAAGCTGGAGGCCCCGAGCCTCGTCTTCTCTCTCCCTTGCATTCATTTCTCTACCTATCACCTGCTGTGCCCCTGCTTGGTCCTTGTTAAATATCTCTCTTGAGCATAGCATAAAAATCATGACTGCGAAGTCCAAAGCAGACAGCGTTCTGAGGATTTGTCTCATTGATGAATAGTTGCATTTATTTCAATATTACCCAGATTTGTATCTCAATGTGTTTTCCTTCTTGCTTTGAATAAGAGGAAATTTATATGTTAGGTGCTCAAAATGCAGTTATTTCTTCCTTATTATTTCTTAAAACAGACAAAAATGGCTGCCTCATTATTTTCAGCTCAAAGTGTAAAGGTGAGTTTACTAGAATTCCCAATTCAGTGTACATTATCGTTACTGGTTCACACAAGGTCCCTCTATTTATGTATATATGTTTGTGTGCATATGTTCGCATATTTATTTTCCCTTTCCCTTAACCTGTGTTCCTGTTTCCCATTCTCCTCTCTCCCTGTGTGCAACCATATTCTAAAGGATTTAATGTACAACTTCATGTTAGGATATGTTCTTCCAACATATTGTATTTTATATGCGTGTGCGCATGCACACACACACACACACGCTCATGCTCACGCTCCACATCTTGCTGCATATGTTATTCACCATCCGCTATCTTAAGACCCATCCACAATGCTACGTGTTAGCATCAACTACTGCTTTCCGCTGTGGTGAGTTCCATATGTATTGTGTGACTGTGAGTCCTCCCTCCCAGTTATGTACAGCCAGGTTGGTTTTTTTTTTTTTTTGAAAGGGGGGAAGGGAGAGAGAGAGAGAGAGAGAGAGAGAGAAACCCCTGGACATCACAAGTAAAATTGCTATGATCATCCTTACATACGCCTCTTTGGAGCTGCATGAGAATTTGTCTGGGATACAGACACGGGAGGGGAAGTTTTGTCCACATTGTATGCTTAGTTAGACTAGGCATTGGCAGATTGTTCTCTAGAGTGGCTGTGCTTCCACCACTCATGCAGAGGGTTCCTGCTTCTATAAGACGTCAACGATGCTCAGCATTACCCAGTTTTCTGACTTTTGCCAAGCTGGAAAACATTTTTTGTTACCGTTTTAGTTTGCATTTATCTTTTTCTCAATTATTTTGAGCAGATCTTCACATGGCTGCTTTGGATTTCCTCTTCTAAAACTGCCTGGTCGAAGACCTTGCCATTTTTTCTTTTCTTTTCTTTTTGCTGCCTTCCCTTCTCTTTTTTTTTTCCACTGGGAACTGGACCAATGGTGCTTTATCACATCTCCAGCCCTTTTTCATTTTTATTTTGAGACAGGGTCTTGCTAAGGGACTGAGGCTGGCTGGTCTTGAACTTGGTTTGCAGTTTTTAGTTTATTTTATTTTAGAAAGAAGGACAGTGAGAGAGAGAATCAACTTTATTCAGTTGCTCATGTGGCCTTCATTGCTCTGAGACTTCGCTGTGTACGTGGTGCTGGGGTTTGAACTTGTGCACTTGCACATGCCAGGCAAGTGCTGTAACTGCTAAACCTCCGCTCCAGCCCCTTGAACATGGATTTTAAAAGAGCTTGTGATTCTTCTGCTTCAGGGACCCAGGTTGCTGGGATTACAGGTGTGCATCACTGTGCCCAGCCCTCGTTCAATTTTCTGTTGAGTTTGTCATCTTCTCCATTTTAATTTTCAAAAATCCCTCATACAGTCTGTATTAGTATTCTCCAGAAGAAATATAATGGGCTTTTTGGACTTCCTCCGTTGAGAAATTTTTATTTAGCTCCCTAGCCCATTTATTGATTGGATTATTTGTGGTTTTGGTGTTCAGTTTCTTGAGTTCTTTGTATATTTTGGATATTAACCATCTGTCTGAGGTGTAGCAGGCAAAGATTTTCTCCCAATTAACATGGGGGTAGAGTAGGGGAAATACGGAATGGGGGTGGGGTGGGGATCCAAAGTGGAGAAATCATGAACTGGCATCAGCCTTGGCTTGCTCTGTCATTATGCGTGTGGTCATGATTATGTGGCAACAATTCCCTCCTACATGTATGACTATGTTGAATGAATAAAAAAAAAGAAATATAATGTGAACCTCGCACTAATTAAAATGTTCTACTAGCAGCATGAAAAGAGCAAAAGGGAACCAGTGGAATTATTTTTAGATATGCATTTCAGTTAATCTGTTTTATTTGACCCAGTGTATCCCAAGTATTATCATTTCACATACAATCAACCAGTTTTTCATAAGTCCTTAAAAGCTGATACTTATTTTATATTTCTAGCATGCTTCACTTTAGACAATCACATTTCAAATTCTCGGTAGCTGCATGTAGCTAATGGCTACCATGTCGAGCCATGAAGCTGTGTTATAAACTTCCTTGTCAGCTGTACACATGGCAATTTTTTTCCCATTTTATGACCTGAGTATTAAATTTTTGGTGGTGCTCTTTATAGTCATCCCTAATTTTAATTTATTCTTTTTTAAAAATTTTAAGTAATCCTAATTTGTATACTAGAAAATATGATTTTCCATTCAGAATCTATTGTTTTCTGCTTTTATCTGTCTCTGAGGCTCAGTTGTAAAATGGCTCCGGTAAAAAGTTCCTTAGGTATCTAAAGAGCTCCTATCTCCTGCGGAATAAAATTACAACAATCGGGATCTCTGCTTCTAGCAAGATAAATGAGGTGGGGACTCATTCTTTTATTTGAAACAAGTTTTTAAAAAAGAGAAAAAAGCTACTATGCACGCACACACCTGCAGACCTGTGCAGCGTGAATGTGTACACACATATGTGCATGTGTATGTACACGAGGGATAAAGACCCTGAGGGATGGGAAAGTTGTGATGTGATCTCCAAGGTTTCTCCAGCTTCTTTCCCGAAGAGAGATTTTGGAAAAGGGAGGGGTAGCCTTGTGGAGCCCAGCGATCCCCGGATCCCTGAGTTATGGAGTTGGAGATGGGGGTTGGGGACACCAAGGGCAGCTAGACCAGGCCATCACGTTGCTGCAGAGGGAGGAAGCACTGTGAAGAGTTTTAGGTCACTCTTCAGCCTTTAGCTGGACACCTGCCACTGTATGTGGATGAAGAAACTTTATGGAAGCTGGAGAAAAGAATGACCTGAAAAGAGCAGAGTTAGCAACATCTAAGCCCACACAGGCTCAGGATTAATTAGCCTTGTTCTCACCAGAAACAGTGAAAAAAAAAAAAGTCTCTGCCCAGCTCACTGAGCACTGGGTGGAGTACTCAGGAGAGCTTTGCTTCAGTATCGGGAAAAAATTCCACCTCCCAGCAAAGCAAAAGTGCATGTTTTGATTGCTATTTAAAATACCTTTTCTACAGTATTGCGCTGAGTTTGTTCTTTGAAAGCAGCCTGTGATGGACATGTGCCCTGTTTTAAAGACAAGGGGACAGAGACAGCAAAGTCATCTGACGTGGTGCCCAGGTTGTCTCGCCATGTCCAAGGTGCAGAGGGAGGTGATTCAGGAACTCAGAAGCACGGAACCACCAATGCGTTTTGCCAGCCCTTGCTCCGGGGAATACCTGGGTGTGCAGGGGAGTTTAGGACACTGCCCACTGAGTGGAAAGGTAGGGAATGGCAAAGCTGGTCCGTGCAATTTGCCGTCCATCCGGAGCTTGTTGGACACCCTGCCCGGATGGCAGAAGCCACAGGTAAACCTCTGACACGAATGGTGGGCCCCAAAGGGCCACCGTCCTTATGGAACTGTATAGAAGCAAGATTAGCCTAGAAAATTCCTCAGGAATGCACTGCAGTGGAGACCTCAAGCCTTTAAAAGAACTCCTTCAGTGTGGGAATAGATCTCTGCTGCAGATAAAGTATTTCACTTGTGTTCAGGTGTTTGTTGTATAAAAAATGCTATTTTTTTTCAAATAGCAGAATCCCATTTAAGCTAGTGAGCTGGGCAGAGACTTTTTTTTTCACTGTTTCTGGTGAGAACAAGGCTCATACTAGGAAACTCGTAAGGGCTGGGGAACCGTGACTCCCCCAGCCAATGGTCAGTGATCACTGAGTGTAACGATGGGTGGAATCACCCACTGGTTCAAAATTGCTGTCTTCCTGTTTTATAAAAGTGGATTGATTGCATTTGGGTAAATTGAACATGCTTGTGATGTAATCTGTTGCTGCCCAGCCTTCAAGCCATCCCTCAACGATGCTTGCCTGTAGGAGGTAATACCCTGTAACCCCAGGACTCCTCCTACACACTGAGACTTGCCCTCAGAGGGAGCTTCATCCAGGCAGCTGCAACCAGTCAGTGGGAGTTGGCATGGATATGGTACCTGGTTGTCATCTCTGAAAGATATCAATGCTACCCATGTCCAAAAATACGTCTGAGGCATTTTCAAAAATATCCATCACTAGGACAATGTAAATAGACACTTTAATTCTAATTATAGGAGGCAAAATTAGCCTAATCCCCCAGGCCCTGAGTCTAAACCCTTGTGCTTGTATGAAAACTGGGACAGGGCCCGGTGTTTCTGCCTAGGAGTGCGGTAGGCCAAGCCGAGCAAAAACTGGGGGAACGCAGCCTGGTGCCAGTTGCAGGAGCAAAGAGGGCTTGATTTCCTTTCTCCAGGAGCAGGACACAGTGAAGGGGACAGAAAGCAGGGGCACGCAGGATTTCAGTGAAATTCCAGCTCTGCCTGAGGATGTGGGGCCACACGAGTGTGTGCATTAGATCTTTTGGGGGATGACAAGAGTTCCCTCCCCTTGTGTAGCTGTGAAAGTTTAAATAAGCTGTAATGGCAGTGCAGAATGGGTTGTCACCCCAGGACGTCCCCTGGGGGCCATGCCACACCTGATCCAAGGGCCTGGAGCTGGGTGTGAGTCCCATGAGCCGACCTCATCCCCGCCAACCCTCAGCCCTGCATCCTTGCTGGGTCCGCCCTGGCTAATGCTCCTCCACACCAATCTGCCTTCAAATAAATCAGTAAGTGGACAGATGAGCCAGCTCGGGCATCAGAATATTTGCAAAGGGTGGCTCTCAAGACAACAGACGCATGAAATAATCCATTTCGGCATGGGGTGAATTTGTTCCAACCAAAAGACCATCACCAGTGTCAAAGGCGGTTAGCATCATACCGCCTCTGTATCTATTTCTTGTTAGCTCTCCAACTTGAACAGTAAACACATTTCACTGCTTCGCAACCCTCTTCTAAACAAATATTCTGACAATGGTGTTAACTATTTTCCTCTCCTCCCAGTAGTTTTGCCTGGCCTGCATGAGCTCCCATTCCAAAACTTTTCAAGTTCAAGACTCTGGGAACCTGCTGAGCTCGGGAGCAGGAGTGGAGGAAATTTCCAACAGAATGTTTTTCTCTCTGGATCTCCTTTCTCTTCACCACAGCTAAAAATACACATTTCTCCACCCCACCCTGTCAATTCCCCTGTAATTAGAAAGGCCACCAGAGTCTCACCTGCCAAACTTCTACCCCAGAACAGAATTTAGGGAACAGGTGGGGAAGGTGGGTGATGGGGGAGGGTGGAAGGAGTCCAGGGTTTCCTGCTAAAAGTGGTGGTCAGCAAGGGGAGGGAGACTCATTTGGGAGGGGTGGGCTCCTGTTGCTGGGAGCAGGACTGCTGGGGCTCCTTCCCATTCCCTAATACACTTGTCAGGGTTTTACAGGTGCTGGGTATGGGAATGAGACCAGGTCCTGGGCAGGTGTCTGCTTTATGCCACAGATAGACAGACACAATCACAAAGCTACACGGATAGGGGTGTGGCTGAAATCATGTGTTTTTTTTAAAGGGAGAGGGATGGTGAGAGAGAGAGAGACAGACAGACAGAGAGAGACACACAGAGAGAAAGAATCAATTTTATTTAGTTTTTCATTTGGCTTTCACTGCTCAGACACTTCAGCGTGTACATGGTGCTGAGTTTTGAACCCACGTCCCTGTGCATGCCAGGCAAGTGCTGAAACTACTGAGCCACTGCTCAAGCCCCTGAAATCATGTTTTAATGTTAGCATTGATTATTTCTAGGGCAGGATGCAGGTTTGGGTAAGTTAGGATTCTTTGTATCTTTCTGTATTGCTTGTTAATTGTTTTTAAACAAAGAACATGTATTTATAAAAAGTGAGTAATTTGTTACTGCAATAAAAATAATAACGTAAGTCTGGGAGCACCCAGGATTTTAAAGCAAGGATTTTAAAGCAGGGCCCCCTGAAGACAATTTCTGAACCAGAGTATAATTAAATTCTTTTCTACACTGTTCCAGATTCTGAGGCTATGGAGAGGATATTGGTGGAACAGAATGAGGTGGGAGGGGTGACAGGTAGAACCGGGGCTAGGCGAGGGCCAGGTTTGGGAGCCGTAGGTACCTGGTGAAGGGGCTGGCACTTGGCAGAATGGCACATATGGTGACCTGAGGCCGTGTGTCAGGGAGGACTTAAAGCCCCAAATAAGCCAACATTGTACAACCTTCTGAAGACTTAATATTATATGAAAACCCATTGGGGGAATGGTCAGAATTCTGTAGATTGGTGATTTACAAACTTCTTCTTTTTTATTTAGAGAGAGAGAGAGGGACAGAGAGAGAGAAAGAAAGAATCAATTTTATTTATTTAGTTTTCATGTGGCTTTAGTTTCTCTGACACTTTGTTGGGTACGTGGTGGTGCTGGGGTTTGAACCGGTGTCCTCACACATGCCAGGCAAGCGCTCTAACTGCTGAGCCACCCCTCCAGCCTGACTTAAAGTATTCTTATAGCATTAGAACAAATCTGAGCAGACCACGGCAGAACTTTCTGGCTGGTTTCCCGTCTGGCTGCCTATGGGGAAGTGTGCTTACTGCTTGTGGGGGCTCTCTTGGGAAGGTTTGAGGGACCTGATGTGACAGGGAGTGAAGGGATGTGTCACCATCCTATTTGTGGTTTAGAAAGCCACCTGGTGGGTGGCATGAAGAGGCAGGAAGAGACTGGAGGCGGGGAGGCCAGTTAGGAGGCCCTCATAAGGGTTCCCCTGGAGACGCTGAGAGCCTGGCCATGGGGTGCATGTGGAAGGGATGTGGGAATTGGTGGACTTGAGTGCTTCTGGGAAGGAGAAGGGGAGATGGGGGTCGAGAGTGAGTGTGTGGTCACTGCTGGATGGGCCACCATCTGAGCATGGCAGGGTGAGGCTTTACCCTGCACATCTAGATAGTGCTGAGCACAAACCCCAGGGAGGAGCAAGTTCCCAGAGGGGAAGAGAGGGACAAGGGAGCAGCCCTGTGACAGCAACTTGAGGGAGCTGGTGGGGCAGGAGGGCCAGGGGAGAAGGCCCCTCACACTCGCTTCAGCCCCTCTGTGCAGCCCGCAGGAGCCCTGGGCTCTGCTTCCTCAGCTTCTCCTCCAGACTGCACGGCTCTCCCTTGTGAAGAGGCAGATGGAGTCAGAGCAGTGTGACAAACAGTGATGCCCTGCTAGGAGCGCAAGCTAGGAGCTGGGTTGGGGGAGGACAGATTCTCCCCTGGTATTCCATGGGAGGCCAGCCCCACAGGGTGCTGAAGGGACCTGTAAGTCAGACACTTGGAGGAGCCATCTTGGTTGTCCCCCTCTAGGGGACGGGAATGCATACTCTCACTGTGGGACACAACCTGCCATCCTCACCATGTCTCGGGGATTTTCTTCAAGTAATATCTAGCATGAATATGGTTATGACCTCTGAGTCTTGTGTACTGCTGACCCAAGTAGTGGTCTGTAGTTGGGACATGTCCTTTTTTGTGAGCTCATATAAGGACTTACAACAGCTGAATTTATTTTTGTGCTATTTTTCCTCAGAGCCAACAGTTTTCCTATTCCCATCTGGATTAACTTTTTTTTTTTTTTTACTTTTGGTACTGGGGATTGAACCTAGAGGGGCTTTACTACTGAGTTGCATCCCTATCTCTATCCCTTTTTATTTTTATTTTTTATTTTGAGACAGGGTCTCACTAAGTTGCTTAGGGCCTTGCTAAGGGCCTAAGGCCTGTAGATGGCCTCGAACTTGCTATCCTCCTGTCTCAGCCTCCCGAGCAGCTGGGATTGCAGGTGTGCCCCACCGTACCTGGCTGGATCAACTATTTTCTCAGTACCAAGCACAGCTGCTGTCTGGGACTCTCCCTTGCCTGGGACTCACCTCTTCCACTCCTCTCATGACCCTGTTTCCAGGATCCATTTTTTAAAATTTTTTAAATTTTTTTCCTCTTTTCTTCTGCTACATATGGAACAGCTTCCTGAGAATGCAAATGTGCCCTATAGATCTAAAAATGCTTTATTCTGTCCTCATACTAGAATCAGAGTTTAGTTGGGAATTTAATTCCTGGCTGAAAAAAAATTTCCCTCCGAATCTTGTCTTCCCACGTTACGTGTGGACATTGAGCAGTCTATTGTCTTTCTTTTCATGCCTTCCGATGTGACGTTTTTTTCCTTCCGGAAGCATTTCAGAGATTATCTTTAGTTCTGTTGCTCTAAATTTTCACATGGAGCTTTGATGGCCAGTCTTTCTTCATTTCTTTTGCTGGGCAATCAGAGAGCTGTTTCAACCGGGGAGCTCATATGGTTTAGTTCATGGAAAATGTGCAGCATATAAAGGGTGATTGCTTCTCTCTCTGCTCGTATCTGTTCTCTCTCTTTGTAATGTCTACTAGATAATTGTGGAACCCCTTGCATTACCCTCTTATGTTTATTTCCCACTTTTCATCTTTGCTTTTTTAACTGTCTTCATTTTGGGACATCTCTCGGTCTGTGTTTCAGAGATTCTGTTAAAACTTTAATTTCAGCTCTGATTTTTGCCTTCCAAGAGTGCTTTCTGTTCTTGGCTTTTTAAAAATTGTCTTCCACCTCTTCTTCCGTGGATTTGTATGTTCTCATCTTAATTAAAGCGTCTTGGGGTTGCTTTTGAAGTGTTCTGTACCCGACGTTTCCTCCAGGTTGTTTTCCCCTTGTTCCTTTGGCGGTTGCTTTACATATTTCATGGCTGTCATCCAAATTTAAGAGGAAGGCCCTAAAAATGAGCAGAAGCTCGTGTGTGTGTGTGTGTGTGTGTGTGTGTGTGTGTGGTGTGTACACTGGGGAAGGAGGACTGACTATTCGGCTTCACTATGGGGATCAAGCATTTAGCCTAATATAGATTTTTCCAGTTTTTTGGTGAGGAGATAGGAGAGTTCAGTTTCTTCAGAAAACTCTGTCTCTTCCTGGGGATTGCTCGCTCTCGTCTCTGTCCCTATTTCTATTTCTATACCTGTTTTGATACTTGGAGCTGGCTGGAAAGGGAGCTAGGGAGGGTGTTTCTTGTTATTTGAGATACAGGATTTTCATTATTTCTGCTTTTAACCTAAGACTCTCCTTTTTTATTTTTTATTTTTTTTTTTGAGAGAGAGAGAGAGAAAGATAGAATCAATTCTATTTACTTTTTCATCTGGTTTTGGTTTCTCAGACACTTAGTTGTGTACGTGGTGCTGGGGTTCGAACCCGGGTCCTTGTGCACGCCAGGCAAGTGTTCCAACCACTGAGCCACTGCTCCAGCTCCGGTACGACTCTGCTTTTGCTTTGCAGGGTTCCAGCCTCAGCATTTCCAGCTCGATCTAATTGGAAGGTGCACCCCTGCTCCACCACCTGTCTGGCCTGGACAGTCACGTGGCCCTGCAGGGTGGGAGGAAGGCCTGGGGTTCCCGCTGTTCAGCACACTAATTTCAACCAGCATCTCTTTCTGGGCTCTGCCTCCCATTGCCAAGGGGCCTGTGGGCTGTGCAGATGAAGCCAGGTGCTCTCAGGCACCCTCTGCAGCCTTCTCCCCCTGTGAAGCTGGTTGCTGCTCCTCTGCCCACACCACCCTATCTTGAAAAGTGAGCTGAAATCACTTCTCTGCCCCGACTGCCCTCATTCTGTTTAGCACTTAAATCAGGAAA
This sequence comes from Aplodontia rufa, assembly GCA_004027875.1. NCBI lineage: Eukaryota > Metazoa > Chordata > Mammalia > Rodentia > Aplodontiidae > Aplodontia > Aplodontia rufa. The sequence continues at coordinate 21,931 of PVKS010019980.1, read as the reverse complement.
CCAAGTATACATTTTTGTGTTAAAAAATACTATGCAAGCTGTCCTAAGCCTGGCATTACCTAGCGTACCAGTTGTCCCATGAAGACCTGGTGACCCAGTGACTCAGCCTGAATGACCAGGCCTAGTGCTTGATATAGTCTGTAAAATGAGCTTGGGGCACAAGGAGCAGATGAGCCCTCTGGAAGGGAGAAGGGAGGCCAGAAATGAGGCTTCTCTAGGGTCAGAGGGTGAGGCCAGCTCTTCCCCTGGCTCTGCTTTCCAGGACTTAGGTGGTGATGGTGAGCAGTGATTGGGACCCTTGGGAGCTTCCACGTCTGTGCTCTGACATGCTGGGTGCATGATCCAGCCCGCACAGGAAGATCCGTGGCTGGCCAGGCAGGAAGCAGCATCAACCCTACAACTCAGGGTCCTCAGTCTTCGCTTTAGGGCCTAATGCTTCCAACCACTGTGAATTAGGTCATCAAGTCCCCTTAGCAGATTGGAAGCCACCCTGGGAAGATCCCCTGTACCACGATGAATGCAGGGGTGGTGACCTTTGCTCCCCTCTGGCTGGCAGCCACCAATCACACTGATGTTTCTTCTTTCTCTTGGGATTTCACAGGGTCTTGGGGAAATGAAGTTTGATGATGGGTTTCTGGCAATAAGTCCCTCATGGTCTCCACGGAGCCCTGCACTGTGGACAGCCCTGCTGTTTCTCTGCCTTCACTGGGCACAGGGACTTGGCCAAGGTTTCCAAGCCACTGACTCCCTGTCCTCCTCTCTTGGACACTGTCATGGTCTTCATCCATTTTCTGCTGCTTTAATAGAATGCTGCCCATGTATAATTGCAGTTAAAAGTTTATTTGGCTTGTGTTCTGGAGGCTGGGAGGGAGGGCCTTCCTGTTGTACCTGATATGGTGGAAGGCATCACACACGCGACAGAGAGAGGGAGAGAGGAAGGAGGACTCATTCTCTACCAAGAACCCATTCTCGTGATAGCTAACCCATTCCCACCCTGGAGGCCTAATCCATTCAGAGGGCAAAGCCCGTGTGTGACCTAATGGCCTCCTTCAGGTCCCAACTCTTAATTGCATTGACAATTGAGTTTCTAACACATAAACTTTGGGGGGACACATTCAAGCCATAGCTGACATACCAGAGCTTCCGTTGGACCTCTAACTACCCTGGGGCCCTACAGATATGGAGCTTGGGTCCTGCTGCTTGGTTATACAACCCTGCCCATTTCTCCCAGCACCCACATGTGTGGGGAATCCTACTGTTCCCGTCTTTTCCTTCATTTGGCTTCCACCTTTGGAACTAGGTTTTGAGTTGGGTTTGTATTACAGGTGTTTATTATAATCAACTTCAACTGTTATTTATTTTTTTTTTTTGGTCTGTCTCTGAAGCATAAAATCGTGGCAACTTTAAGGTGCTGGAACCAGACTCAGAGGATCTGCTCATCTTCTGACTTGGAGCTGGGATTCCCAATCCTTGTCTGAGACTCCAACAGCAAGGGGAGTAGAAAGCACATGATATCTGAGGACAGTATTTGGCCAAACATTGCAGTTGGACAATCTGATAAGGTTTGACGATGGCTTACCCAACTAATTTGGTCCTAGATCTTTCCTGCCCTCTCGACATTTACTGGCACCTGAGGTGGTTAGGGCACCCCATGGGAAACAGCTGAAACACTCAAAATGGGCTAATTTTTAGATGGTTCTTTTACAAAAGGGCTAATCCCCGAAGCTGGGCAGCTTGCAGTAGACAGTGCATGGATGTCAGGACGTCTGGAGTTGTTAGCGCCACTCTGGATGGGAAGGAAGTTCAAGGAAGACGGGTGATCAGAGTTATCATCCAAATCCCAGTGTCTGTTCAAAGTTCCCATTCTGTGTCTCTGAGCATGGTTCTTCACCAAAACCTCCTTATTTTGTCCTGGAGGTGTGGCAGGCTGAGAACTTATTGGCATTCCAGTTCAGCAGCCCTTCCTAGCAAACCTTGGGTTTGGTTCTCACCATACCTCCCTGGGACTGCAGGAATGGAGGAGCCTCGATGCTGCATCGAGGGCAGCATCGAGGCTGCATCGAGGGCAGCATCGAGGCTGCATCCAGGGCAGTATCGAGGCTCCTCCGGGCTCTTCTGGGCTCTTCCGGTTTTCCACAGCAAGTTCACACCCTCTAGGGATGGCTCTGGGAATGTTAATGCAGCAGAACTGGGCAGAGGAAGGTGAGCAAGGGCCACCCTTGAGTAATCCTGGTCACCTTGTGCTTCCTGAGGGTCTTTGCCCAGCCTCTGGGCTCTGGCCCTACTTGTTGGGATGGAGGGGTTTTGGTGATCATATTTGTCTGCAAAGCCCCTCTCTCTCTTCCTCCCTCCATCCCCTTCTTTCCATTCACTCCCTTTTTTCTGTCACTGTTGTTTTATTACCTCTGCCCCACCTTTTCCTCAAATTTCCCTCTTTCTCTCTCTCTCTCTGTTTCCTATTTTTCAGTCTCTTCTCCTATTGTGTTACAAGTTTTTTTTGCATTAGACTGTGCTATCTAATATTTTAAATCCCGGAGGTATATCTGCTAATTGTGCTTTGAGGGAGATAATTATGCAAGTTAAGATGATTAGAGAGTGAACGTGTTTTCCAGGGCTGGCCTCTTTACCAAAAGATTGTGGGGACAGGGATGGGAATCGGGATCTTTCCTACTGAGGCTAGGAGAACAGTACATCCCTTACCAGGACACGTTGGAAGCATCTGGGTGTAATCAGATCCCTCCTGGGCTTGGCTCTAGGGCTGCCCCTGGGAGCTCCTCCTGGGAAGAGGACCAGATATTTTGTGGCCTTCCAGGAAGACAATGATCAGAGAGCCTCACGCCTGGCCATGAGGGCCCTATGGCGTTCCTAGATCCACACAAAGATTCTGAACATGCTTGGAGTTTCTGAAGCACAGCAGACTCACACACGCATAGGTACAGATGTGTGTGTGGGGGGTGAGTGCGCACATGCGCACACACACAGCAAGATTCTGGCTTCCCTCAGGCAGAGGGTGTTGCGGACACTAAATTGCTGAAGCACATCAGCTCGAGATTGCTTCACTGCGCACTAATGGTGGCCGTAAGCTTCCTGCTCACTCACTCTTGTCCTATAAATGTTCTCAGGACACATGCTTCCCTGCTCTGTTCTGATCCGGCACAGTCTGCCTGCAGGACTTCCGTGACACACCTGGACCATCACAGGTGCCTGCCACACCCTCGCATCTAGCCACCTGCTGTTGTCCCCGGGCAGGAAGGAGTGGGTGGTGCTATTCCTCTAAGGCGTTTTTGGGGAGGCGGACACTGGGAGAGCTGATGGAGAGAGAGGCCTGAGTTGGGAAGGCACAGGGGGCCAGGACTGGGATGTTCTGAGGTCCAGGGGCACAGGCAAGAGGATCAGGAGAAGGAGCCTCTGTTGGGGAGTTTGAGAAGCTAGAATTGCAGTTGCAGGGGAGAATAAAAGCAGAAAGGAGGTGAATTCTGATTTACCGGCTGCTGTTTTGCAAAGGGAGAACTTGATACTCAGAGGGGTCAAAATACATGGCCAAGTCCAAGGTTCATCCAGAGGGAGGGCAGAGACTGAAATCCAAGACTGGTTCACCTTACCCAGGGAATAGGATCGCAACAGGATGCCAGGTTAAATGAATCCCCTCCTGACATCAGGAAGGAGGTCACTTAAAAGACCCATTGGCTGAGAAATGTCTTCTGAAGTTTGTGCTGTCACTCAGAATTTGTGGCCATTCCAGGGTTTCGGGACAATAGGGACAGGGACTTCTAGGAGTCCTCTTGCTGGAGTTGGAGCTGGAGCTGCAGCCCTCTGCACGGTCCACCTTCCCATGACCTGTACCAGCTTTCAGTTGGCTCATGTCCATCCGGGTTGCAGGTCCGCATCCTGCACTGGTGGCAAAGGTGACGTTTCCTCTGGGATTTCAACAGGAGAGAGACAGTGTCTGAGGACACCTTAGAAGGAAGGAAAGTGGCTGTGAGGAGGGATTCTGCTCCCCCGACTGTTCTCTTCCTCTGTCCTACTGTTAAATGTTTAGGCACATCCATGGAACAGCCCCTGCAGGGAGCTCTTGGGTTCAGGGTTCTCCTCCCTGGCTGCCTCCAGAGAGAAAAATCAGTAGCCCAATCCTTCCATTAAAGTCTCCGGATGGCCCACTCTCACTCTCAGGCTTTCTGGAGGTCCCAGCACCCCTCATGACATCAACTACTGCCAGGATCTCCAGGTTTGCCGTTAAAACTATAAAGCACCCAGTGACAATGTGAAGGTCAGAGAAAACACACATTTTTAGTGCAAGTATGTCCCATGCAGTATTGAGCAGGCATTCACTATAAAAGTGTTGGAACATGTGCAGCTGGGATGGTGGCAGTTTGGAGTCACTTGAGGCCATCGGTGGGATCTGATCTCAGCACAAACTTGACAATGCCCAACGGTCTTCTCAGGGGCGGCCTCAGTCTCCCGTGGTTTAGCATTCAGATTGGACTTCACAGCTATTTCTGCATCACTGCATTCATGAGTCAACAAATGCACAGGTGACATCTCAGAGGAATTTTTACAGACTTCTTTGCTCTAAATACCAGTGAGTATTATTTTTTCTGGCTTGAAAATAATACATGTTCATTGCTTAAAATTTAGAAATTTGAGATGAATAGGAAGAAAAATAAGCGTTCACCCTATTGGGAGCATATGGACTCCAGAGCCAGGGCACTTGACTGCTGACCTCAACTCTGGCACTTACTTGGTGTGGGTTTTTTGGCAATTTCCTTAACCTCTCCACATGTCACTTTTTAATTGGTAAAATGAAGGTAGTAATAGTGGCTTAAACACGTTTTTTTGAGGATGAAACAGGTTTATGTGTATTTAGGTGTTTTAAAAACTAATTGTACATTCTTAATACGGTGTAAATAGTTGCTAAATAAAATGGTGTTTAAAATTCTGTTACCTAGAAATAAATACTAGTTTTTCTATGCTTTCCTATGCATTCTATCATACAGGTTTATTCCACGGATTGTCTTACTGTGGCACACTGCATTTTCTGAAGCTGAATATAGCAATTCTCCCATCTAACATGCAAAGTGACCTTGATGTGTCTCCATCAGGATGAAGAATGAACTCCTCTTCCCCTGCATCTGGGTTGTCCTTAGAGACTTGTCTGATGAACAGAATGTGGCAGAAGGGGTGTAAGGGGGACCTGGTGGTTTCTGCTTCCCATTTCTGGAGTGCTCTATGTTGGGAGCATTTCCTCTTGGAGCCCACCCTCATGCCAGTGGAGCCTGGCACATGGAGACTACAGGCAGGTGCTTGGCCCAGTGTCCCAGCTCAGAGGCCTGCTGGTGGCCTGCTCTGACCAGCTGTATGAGGGTGTCACCTTAGACATCTGCCTAACTGAGCCCTCCGCAACTGCAGCCCCAGCTGCCATCTGCCTACAGCTGCGTGAGACCCCAGCAAGGACCATTTGATGGAACCCAGCCAATCCAGAGATCTGGGAAAGCAAAATAAAGTACAGTTTTGTTTTGATCCATCACATGGTGGGGTAACCAGCTCAATAGATGACTAACAAGCATGTATAAGAAAAATACTTAAGATACTGAATATTAAACACAAACCAAGGTCTTCTGAGCTTTCACAGTTCCTTTCAGAGAAAAGAGACGCTTTCACGTGAGCTGTTTTGACCACACACACACACATTCCACTCTCTTTGGACAAATTAGTGGTCAGCTAGGGCTGAACCATAGGCCATTCAGGCTTGAAGGTGACCTAGAGATCATCTTGTGGTTCCTAGTTTGCCTTTTTGCTTTACAGATGGGATTCATGGAGGGAGAGTGACTTGTCCAAGGTCACTCAGATGCTTAATGACAGAGCCTGCATTGGACATTATGATGCCTGGTTCACACAGCGGTGTCTTTACTACAGTGTGCTACTTGTTCATAATGATGTTTAGGGGTAGCAAATGCCCCAAAAATGTGAATTTCCAAAGGCCTGATGGGAATGACAAAAGGACACAGGGTCCTCAACTTATCTGGACTCTCATAGATCTGTTCATGTTTAACAATAAAACACATGATTTTTCAAGTCAGCAAAGTAGTCACCGTATTTAGAGAAAATAAATTTATGCAAATTGCTCTGGAAAATCATGGGCATATGTCTGTGGAATCATGGTGCAGGGACGTAGTGCAAACTTGTCCTGAATAGTGTCCCTCCACGGTCTGGGATAGCTCATCTAGTGACCACAGACTGGGTGGCTCACACAATAAGTATTTACTTCTTACTGTTCTGGAGGTCAGGAAGCCTAAGCTCAGGGTGCCAGCAGAGCTGGTTCAGGTGAAGGCTGGCTTCCTGCTCTGCAATGGCTGTCTCCTCATTGTATCTTTGCATGGTGGAGAGAGAGGGAAAGAGAGAGAGGTAGAGAGAGAGAGCAAGCTCTCTTAGGTTTCCTCTTCTTTTCCTCCCCTCCTCCTTCCCCTCCCCCTTCTTCTTCTCCTTCTCCTTCTCCTCCCCCTTTCTTCTTCTCCTCCTTTTCTTCCTTCTCATTCTCCTTCTTCTCCTCCTCCTTCTACTTCTCCTCCTCCTTCTTCTCCTTCTCCTTCTCCTCCTTCTCCTTCTCCTCCTCCTCCTTCTTCTCCTTCTCCTCCTCCTTCTACTTCTCCTCCTCCCCCTGCTCCTCCTCCTCCTCCTTCTTCTCATTTTCCTTCTTCTTCTCGTTCTCCTTCTCCTCCTCCTCTTCCTCCTTCTTCTCCTTGTCCTCGTCCTCATCCTCCTCCTCCTTCTCCTCTTCCTCCTCTTTTTTTCTCCTGCCTACCCTTCCTCTTCCCCCTTTTCTTCTTATTCTGTTTTGGCATCAGACATTGAACCCAGGGGTGTTTAACCACATCTCCAATCCTTTATTTTATTTTTTACTTTGAGACAGGGTCTGGCTAAGTTTTTGAGGCTGACTTTCAACTTGTCACACCCCCGCTTCAACCTCCTGAACGCCATGGGTTACCACTGTGCCACTAGGTGTATATGTATTCCTATCAGGCCCTAGCCACCTTCCAAAGGGCCCACCTCCATCACATTGTGGTTTGGATTTTAACACACACGTTTTTAGGGCAATAAGAACATTCAGTCTGGTCAGGGTGAGGCCTGTGGTCAGTGTGGTCCCCAGTCTGGGCTCCGAGGTCAGAGGGAGGGCGTCACTGGCCCTTCTGGTCTTCCGATTTCTACTGAGTGCTTCAGCTTCAAAGGACAATAGTGCTGAGTGAATCTAGAAGGCAGGAGAAAGAAGCAGCAGAGAGAGAAGCTCAAAGCGGATAGAAAAAGATGTTTCTTGTGGCTTGAACTGGGTCCTCAAAAACCCAAGATGACATTCTAACCCCACTGCGTAAGAACGAGGCTTTGTTTGGAAACAGGGTTCTTGCCAATGGGACTAGTTGTCAACAGCTTGTTGAAGGGTGTGTGTGGGGGTGACTGGCCATGTGGTTTATGTCCTTATGAAAAGGAGGCACACAAGAAGGAGACACACATGTGTGGAGATCAAGGCGGGGACTGGGGTGATGAATCAACCAGCCAAGAAGGCAGAGGGAGAGCAAAGCCCCAGGACCCAGGGCAGAGGCTGGACCAGATTCTCCTGCAGCCCTCAGAGGGACCCACTCTGCCCACACCTTGATCTTAGACTTCCGGCCTGAAGAACTGTGAGAGGATCTGCTTCTGATGGGTACCCCTCTAGCTCCCCCAGTTTGTGGTACTTTATCATGGAAATCCTAGGAAACTAAATCCTTATTACATAGGTTTCGAGATAAAAGGAATAAAATAAAAGGGGCCGGGGGATAATTGGTTGGAGGAGGGAAGGGGTGGGATGACCTTGGCAGGCCCCTGGGGTTCCAGAGGCACATCAGGCTTCCTGCTTTGAGAAGGGGCTTTTGGTGTGTTGATGCATCCTGGCATGGAATGGCTGTGCATCTGGAATTGCCTGTTGTGAGCTGGGCTCTCTCAGATCTGCCAAGTGACCAACGTGACCCAGTAGCCATGCTCCGTGGTGTGGGAATATTCTGTCAGGTTGATCCTGGGTAGGAGCGAACAGCATGGCCTATGGGAGCGGGCTGCACTTCTGAAAGAGGTGCGTGTGTGTGCGTGTGTGTCTTCAGCAAAGGTCCTGGGGTGGATACGAGCATTTATGGCAGTACCTGTCCAAGGGCCCACATCTTTTTCTCGGAGGTGCTCCACCTGTGCCGAGGGAAGAAAGCAGCCGGAATGGCTCGGTTCTCTTCTTCACAGTTTGGAATTTGTGAGCAGGCTTCCATTTCTCCATTCACCACTTATTGCCTGCTCCTTATGCAAAGCCAGGAGCTCCCGTCCATCATAACTGAGCCAGTGGCAGGGGTGGGACTCTATGGACGGTATTAAGGGGAAGGGGCCAGGGAAGACAGGAAAGAAGGAGTGCTTTGAAACTCTGGGGTCTGGAGTTCAGAATTAACCAAGCAAAGGAACCAAAGCACCAAAGAAGGCCAGCAGTTCCCTTCAGATGTCAGAGGGCGAGGGAGGTTGGTTTGACCGGAGGCACCTGAGACAGAGTCCCAAAGCGCCCGGGAGATACGGATGTTCAGACAGAGGCCTCTGCAGTTCAGGCAGCCCACAAACGAGCTCGGTTGCTAATCTGGAGATAGCTGGGTTCTGTTCATTCATTCAGGACACATTTACTGGGCACCTACAGGAGCCAGGAGCAGCACTGGGCAATGGAAATGCACATTAGACAAGATAGGTGAAAATCCCTGGCGCTGTGGAGCTCATGTTCTAGTGGGGAAGGGCAGGCGAGGAACAGATGAACCAGCAACGCGACTGGCATGTCGGGGGGTGGGTAAGGGTTGAGGTGCAAAGCCAAGCCGGGAGGGGACCGGGCTGTGCTCAGGGCAGGGCAGGGGCAGCCAGGGAAGCCACTTGGAACAGGGACTGGGAGAAGGAAGTCCTGTGGGTCCGCCTGAGAGGAGTCCCTGCAGAGGAAAGGAATCCAAAGCCTGAGGCAGAGTGCTCCTGGCTGTCATTCACGACTGTCCAGCACCCCAACTCCCAACGGCTCGCAGAGAAGCTGTCACCTGCAGTCTTCGAGTTCCGGGGTTTGCATTTCCAGGTTGTGCTGCTGCTATCTAACCATGGTGTCTCAGAGATCCCAGGGGCATAGCATACTGAGATCTTACCATTCTCTCACCATCTGGGTCGGGTTCAGAAACAGAGAAGGCTTCTCAAATGTGTCTTTTTCTTTTCTTTTCTTTTTTAAGAGAGAGAGGGACAGTGACACACACACACACACACACACACACACACAGAATCAATTTTGTTTAGTTTTTCATGTGGCTTTCATTACTCTGACACTTTGTTGTGTATGTGGTGGGGTTCGAACCTGTGTCCTTGTGCATGCCAGGCAAGCGTTGTAACTGCTGAGCCACCAACCCAGTCTTCAAATAATATGTCTTAATCCAGAGACTTTGAACTTCAAAACAAGAAGTGCCCTGGCTTTTGGAATTAGAAAATTTGGGTCCTAGCTCACTTATGGACCATGTAGCTATTATTTGACTTTTCCTTATAGATGAGGATAATAACAGCATCCACTGCGAAAAATAGGGGAAAAAATCAAACGAGAGTGCATTTTAAAAGATCTATAAATGACTGGGTTTGAGATAACATAGATACACAGACTGATATCTGTTTCTTGATATTTCAGTTATTATTCAGATGTAACAAACCATATCAACAATTAATGGCTTAAAACAACCAGTGTTTATTATTTCACTGTTCTGAAATGTGGGCTGGGCTTAGCCTGGCGGTCCTTCTGTTGGTTTGGGGTCACTCTTGTGGTTGTAACCATCCAGAAGCTCATGGGGGTGCTGGATATTCTAACGTGGACTCAGAGACATTTCTGGCTGGGGTGCCTGGTCTCCCACCACCTGGTTTCTCTAACCATTTCTTCTTTTACACAGGGATGACCACTCTCTAAGAAGTTGAGAATGGCATCTCTTAGGGATTTTGAGGCCAGGGCTCACAAGTCATATGACATCACTCTTGTCACATTTGATTGGCCTGAGCAAGATGCAAAGCTATCTGAGATTCAAAGGTGGAGGAGTGGGTTTCACCTTTCAGCGGCAGGGATTGTAAAGTCACATTGCAAAAAGAGTGTGTGCAACATGGAGGGAAGCAAGGGACCATCTTAGAAAGGGACACCAAGTCCGTCCTTTGGCCTCAGCAAATTACTCCATCGTGTGCAAAACCCTTGCCTTTCCCAAGTCCCCCCAAATTTTGTTTCATTGTGGAATTGGGCTTGAAGTCCCTATCTCATAATCTGCACTAAGTTCAAATGTAGATGGGGCCTCTCAGGTGGCTCCTCTCAGGTGCAGCTTCTCTTTATCCAGAGACTTTGAACTTAAAAGATAAGTATTCTGTCCCTACACCCCTAAAACAGCAGTGAGAATGGTACTCGACAAACACCATAGATACTCTCAAAAGGAGAGGATGTGATCCAAACGTAGTTGCTGATCCAAAGTAATTATGAAGTCTAGTTGGTCACGTGTGGGGTTCCTCTCCCTGGGTCAGAGAATGTTCTTGATTAGGGCCTGGTTCTGCTACCTGGAAGGTTTACCCAGTCCACCATTTTCTGTGGCTCTTAGATTTCCACCTTGGCTCTTGGTTCCACTTTCTGAGATGTGTTTTCTCTCCCATAGGAAATCATTCATGTTTGTAGCTAAGTAAGCTTTCTTAGCCTGATCCGTGCTTGTAGAAAGTGGAGGTCTAGGGAGTGTCGTTGGCGAAACGATATTATGTTTTGTGCATGTGCTTATATGTAACAGTAAACCACATCATTATGTACAAGTACAATGCTTTAATAAAATTATGGAAAGAGAAAAAAAAGAAAAATAAAAAGAAACTGAGTGGAGGTCTACAGAAATCTTTAAACTTTGAATTGTCTCTTCACGTTTAGTCCAACCTTGAACAACTTTCACTGATAAAACTTTCTAAACTAATTTGTGGGCTTCCTATGTATCTTACTGGAGTTTACTCCATGTCCCCAAAACCTTGCGTTTAATTTCTTTTGAGAAAGACCTCTTTCTTTGGGTGTTTGGATCTGAAATATCCCTCAAAGGGGTATTAAAGACTGAGTCCCCAATACGTTAGGAAAAACTACAAGGTAGGGTCTTCTAGACACTAGGCTGATGGGGTTAACTTTAAGTGGTAGGGCCTAGTGGGAGTTCTTCCAGTTTTTGGGGGTGTACCCTCCAAGGAGATAGGGTGCCTTGCTCCTTCTCTTCCTTTCTTCTCCCTGGCCATGAGATGAATGAGCTTCCTCTGCCACATGTTCCCATCTTGATGTGCTGCTTTGCCACAGGCCCGGGAGCAACAGAGCAACTGATGATAGACTGAAATCTCCAAAATGGAGCCAAAATAACCCTTTCGTCTTTTGAAGATGATTATCTCAGGTATTTTGTTATAGTAATGGAACACTGACTAACACAAGTGTGTTGATCTGCCATAGGACAACTGGCCTAAGATTTTCAGAATTCTCTGACTGAGAGGCTGTCCTTGCCACTGCCTTTCAGAACTTTACCACAGATTTTTTTTACAAGCGTGCTCTTGTTTGATCTTCTTGCTGAGGCTATTTCTTATCCAAGAAACTTTGGCCTGAAATACTAGAGATGAGAAGCAGTTTAATTTTTTCTAAACCAGCAAATTCTGGGCCCTTTATCTTTCTTCTAAAATGTGCTTGAGAACTGAACAGCTTCTTGCTTAGCTCTGGCAATTCCTTAGCATGCGCAGCTGGAAGCACCCAGCTGATGCTTTCAACATCACGTCCAGAGAGCTTCTTAACTAAATTGACAAGCTCGTTAAGTACTGTCTGTCTTTCAAATTACCGCAGGCAGCACTTTTTCAATTATTTTGCCACTCCATAGCATGGGCTGCCCTTTGCCAGCCCCTAATAATTTCCTCACTACCTTTCTAGCATCCAGCAAAAGATGATTCACCATTTTCCCAGCCCTTACAAACAACCTATTCATCGAATTCCCAATTCTTAGCTGCTGTCCTGTCCCAAAGCCAATGCCACATGCTTTGGATTTTTGCTATGGCAGTATCCCTCTTCTAGATGTGAATTAGTTTAGCATTTGTCCACTGCTGTGCAACAAATCACTCCAAATTTTGGTGGTTTCAAACAAGAACCATTTATTTGCTCGCTCTTCTGTGGTTCAGTAATTTGGACAGGCTTAGCTTGGATGGCTTATCTCTGCTCCACATGATGCTGGCTGGGTTCAATCATACCCTTGTGGTCAGTTGTCAACTCGTCCGTGAGCTGGCAGATCAAGACGGCCTCATTCACATGCCTTCCAGTTGGCTGCGGCTACCAACAGAGGTGCCTCTGTTCTTCGTGTGGCCTTTCTCCCAGGAAGTCTGGGTTTTCTATGTGGTGGGAGCAACATTCCAAGAGAGTAAGCCTCAGTGTGCAAGCACTTATAAATCTCTGATGATGTCCCTCTGGCTGAAAAGATAGCCACAGGAATAAGGTCAAGAGGACAACACAAGGGCATAAAGTCTGGGAGGGCCATTGACGTAAAAATGCGTAGTGCTCGATGCCCTCACCGAGGCTCTTGCTGTTTCCTAGGCCTGGTGTCTATTAGAGAATTCTGATGCTCATCCTGATCTTGTTCTCCCCTTCTCCCAGGTTCTTGGGAGGATTACAACGATTTCCCTGTCCCCCTTTAGAGTGGGCTTACAAGATCACTACAGGCTGTGATTGAAGAACCTGCTATTTCTCGATACAGAATTTAATTTCTGGTGTGAACACCTCTAGTCTCTCTTTTTCCACTTCTCCTGAACCCCGAAGTATCTGTTGAGAGTGTCGTAACTTCCTCAGGCCTACGTGGGGAGATGAATGGTGACTACATGGAACAAAATCGCTCACCCCGGTTCCCACACTTTGTGCTACAGGAAGCGCTAGTAATGAGCCGTCACCATTCGACGCCATGGAGATGGCACTTGGTTGGCACGGCACAGCTCAGCCTACCTTGTTGGATACGGGTCCTCAGTCTCTCTATGCCCTGTGGTCAGCTCTAGATCCCTCTCTGGGCTTTTCTGTTGTGTTTGAGCAGCAAGAAAATAGGGCTATAGATCACTGGGCTTTGGGTGGAGAAGGTGGAAGAACAGGGGAAGGAGTAAAAACACTGGCCAATGAGGAGTCCTCTGTTTATTTACCAAGCATTTATGAAGTGCCTCCTGTATGCTGAGACTCTTTGCACTGCCTGGGTTATGCAATGATGCATGAGATACATGCTCAGGAGAACAAGGCTTGGAGGAAGCTGACACAGGGACAGCGAACCACAGTAGGGAGCTGTGAGAGCCACTGAGCCATGGGACCAATCGAGTGCCTTGGCTGATTAATTGCCCCTGTGGCAATTTCCATAGAGAAATTCCAGTCGTAGTGACTGGGGTTGCAGTCTCTTTGGAGTAGGCGTGTGGCCATCCTCCCAAGGTGACACTCTTGAAGGCCAGCACTCATCTGGAGTCATGAGGACTGCGATTTGTTGAAAAGCCCAGTCTCATTATTTTATAATCACAAATCAGATTCAATCCTTACACATGACAAAGAGGGACAGAAAAGAGCTCTTCTGAGGGCTGCAGACTGCAGTTTGGAGACAGTAACAGTGGTGGAAATGGGATGGTGGTTTTGAAAATTCAGTGCCAGCTCAGAGCCAAGGGCTTTAGGACGTTGGATAGGATTCACGACAGTTTTGAGATTGACATAGTAAAGCCGCGGTACAGGAAGGGATGAAATATTAACTTCCAACTGGAGCTGGTCCAGCAATTTATTTATTTATTTATTTTTAAAGAGAGAGGTAGAGTGTGAGAGAATGATAGAATCGATTTTTATTTAGTTTTTCATGTGGCCTTCGCTGCTCCGAGACTTCGTTGTGTACGTGGTGCTGGGGTTCGAACTCACGTACTTGCGCATGCCAGGCAAGCTCTGCAACCGCTGAGCCACTGCTCCAGCCCCTGGTCCAGCATTTTAAAGGTGAATCTGGCTTGGGATGTCTGGGATCCGCCAGGCTGGGGCTGCTCAGGGCTTCTTGTGAGGGCAATAGAGGGTACATGTTAGCTGAGGGTGCTGCCAGCTGGTGGGCGGGACATCACCAAAAGCTGGGAGCCAGGTGGGGCAGAGTTTAATTAGACTTTGTGGGTCTGCATTTTACTCTGTAGTGTGAGATGTAAGGAGAGTTTTTCCTCTCTCCAATGTTTATTCTGAGCCCAAATCAGAATAAGCATTGAATTGAATGAAAAATTCAGTCTCGACCAAAACAGTGACCCTTCCTCCCCACTCTGTGTTCCTTGAGTTGTGAACCATAGAATCTTAAAAAGTGCAGAACATTTGTGGGGTTCTCAGTGGAGCCCACATGAATGAGTCCCCTTTGAAGCCCACATGGTCCTTTGAGGCTGCCTTTGTGTGAGCTGGCACTCAGGGCTGTTGCTGTGACCAAAAGAGTTGCACACCCTAGATCCACCAGAGAGGCACCCGCTGCAGATCATGCAGGGCAGCAGGAAATGTTCCTTACAGCTCTCGCGATCCACGCGTCTCGGCTCCTCCTTATCTCGAGCATCTTTCCTCCTCTCTCCAATGTCCAGCTGTGTCACGCTGACTCTCTCTGCCATCCCAATGCTAAGAGACAGTAGCATCCACCCATTCTTTTTTTACTCTCTTTCCAAGATGGCAACTTAAAAACAAATGTCTTTTTAACCCTATGAGCAAAAGATGCAGTTTCTAAGTTTCTAGCACCCAGAGTCCTACTCTTACCTTCTTGGAAGGAAGAAGAGAAAGTGTGTGTGTGTGTGTGTGTGTTTTAATCAATCAATTTATTATCTATCATCAAGCTATCTAATCCTCTGTCCATCATCTGCATTTCTTTTCCATGTGTGAATTGAACACAGCGTGGTGGTTAAGGGAGGATGATGAGAGCAAGCAGAGGCCGTGGACGAGGTGGTCTGAGGTCGAGCAGGTTACAGAGCACCCGCTCGAGCAGATAAGCTATACCCAAGGCCAGAGGACATCCAAGAGGGCATTCCACTTGCGGATGCCTGGTGGTCTTTGACCAAATGGCATAGGCTCCTAAAGGACCCAGTTGGAGCAGGCATGCAGAGTGTCAGGGTCAAGGGGGAAACTCCTATTGCCAAAAGTCCTTCTCTTCGTGGCTTTGGACAACATGTATCTGGGGCCTTCCATGTACCGGCAATGGTCAAGACGTGCACAGGTGGGACCATTTTGCAATGTGATGAAGCCATAGAAGGACACCAGTGACTTGCTATCTCACCCTGCAGTGGCTCTCAAGCCAACGTGTGTCTGTGGGGAATCTACCAGGAGACCCTGAAGGCCTCTTTGGTCAGGGGCTCAAGAAACCATTCTGATGAGATTTCCTGAAGAACCCTCCCAATATGGCTTCCATTGCCTTAAAGAGAACTTTCCTGAATCCACGATTCTTCACTTTCTAACTTGCAGCAATATATTTGCTTCTCCCTGCACCCCGACAAAATGATTGTCATTGAGGCCCTGAGGTGGGGCTCCTCTCTCCAGGAGCCTCCTGAACCTGGAGAGCTGGAGGTGTGGGGCCCTGTACCGCCTCCACAGCACTGCCACATTCAGACCCAGGTACCCACAGCACCCTGGAAGAAGCTCTTCTGTGATGGCCGTGGTCTCCTTGGTCATGGGGTGAGGCTGCAGCTGGCTCCTGGTTTCTTGGGTTCCGGCTTCCGAGGTGGGAGAATGGGTTTAGCGTTTTCCACAGGGCTCTTGTCTTTCCACACAGTCTCCCTGCCTCGTGGTCCTTTTCAGCTTTTGCTCCCTTAGCAGTGTGTGTCCGCGCTGGGGGCCTGGCCTCCCCCAGGGCAGACCTCCCTGTTCTTGATCTGCCTGTCCTCTTTCCCCTGCCTCCCCCCGCCTTCTCCTCCAGGAAAGGACTAAAGCTCCATCACATTGCTGACCACTGAGGAACAGGGGTCCTGGAGTGCGGTAAGGACTGACCAGCATTGTGGATGACTTTACAAGATATTTAATCTATTTTACATGATCAGTTACTCCACAGAGTGGCTGGTTTGTGTGACTTTGGTAAGAATCTGGAAGTGCAGAGGTGAGCAGAGTCAGGCCTCCTGTGGGGAAGCTGAGCCCTGAGCTGCCAAGGAGTCACGGTGAGGGGCAGGTCCGGGCATTACTGCTTTGACCCCGAATTCCTTTCTCTTCCATGTTTGTGGGCTGCTTCATCGAGACGCTTTAGTAAACATGTTTGCTAGTTGCTCTCAATGTCTGGCTCTTCTAGTGCATCACATTGTTGAATCTGGATTCCTGAGAAGGAACTTGGCTGGTGACAACAGAAATGGCAGAGAGCAGTTGATGCGGTGTTCTAGAATGATCTTTCCAGCCCAGAACCTGGGTGCATGGTAGATGCCCTGTGCCAATAGCTGGACTGAGGTCCCCAAATCAACACTACCAGTGTTGTTGATAAGAGGGGACAAGGCTGGGAAGGTGTGGTATTCTCTTCCTTCCTTTGGCCCTTTTCTGGGTGATGGAAGATCTCTGGGTGGTTTCCAGGATAACCCAGATACCATTTCTCAGTTACCCAAAGGCAGGCGGATGGGAGGGGCCGCACCTCTGGGGCCAACTCTAGGACACACTCCTGCATCTTTACCTCTCCCTTCTGAAGCTCCTGATAGAGGTCACAAGCACGTGTGGGGGGAGGCACTTGCCATTACCTCCCCCACTTGATTTTCTTTTCTTTTTCTTCCCCCACTTGATTTTCTACTTATACCTTTTTTTAAAAAAAGAGAGAGGGACAGTGGGAGAGAGAGAGAGAGAGAATCAATTATCCATTTTATTTAGTTTTTCATGTGGCTTTCGTTGCTCTAAGACTTTGCTTTGTATGTGGTGTTGGATTTGAACTTGTGTACTCGCACCTGCCAGGCAAGTGAGTCACTGCTCTAGTCCATAATAAATTAACCGCTAGTTAATTTATTCCAGAAAGAAATCCCAAAGCTTCCTGATGGCAAACATGTGGGTGGCAGGGGTGAAACAGGAACAAGCTTCTTTGGCTCTGGCCAAGAGAGCAGAGGTGGAAAGAAGGTCAGAAACATTCACGCCGGGGACGATCTCAGCGTAGAGGAACAGGAGTCTCCTCTAGAACCCTAGAAGCTTTCAGAGACCAGGCAGTGAGGTGAGGCTATTTGGGGTGCTGTGGGTCTACTGAACCCACAGAAGTAACTGGCTACACCTAGTCCTCCTCTTGCCATCTTGCTGTGGGTATTCTCCACAGACATTCATTCTGCATTTGTATCTGCAGCATGAGGTATAATTTGTTCAGATATGTCTCTGTTCAAGTAAATCTTGGACGCTGGAATCAGATGGTTAACCTGGGAAGCTGCTACATAGCCACAGGATTATATTTAATTTTAATGCTTTGGACCAAAGGCAGAGACAAAAAATGCATGGGCATCATGGATGGAGAAGAAGGAAGCAGGTGTGTGGCTTTGGGACTCGTGTGACTTACAGTTTGTGACTCATTTATTCATGGATCTACTCCTATTGATGCTCTTAACCCCTCTATAGGCTCTCATGCCAAAGACCAGAGAGTTTGTGGTCACTCTATTTGCAGCTACTGATGTGTTTCTTTTCCTCTCACATAGTAGGTGCTTAGTACACATTGTGGCTCTGGAAGCATCAGTTCTACATCCTAGCAGCCTGTCTCTTGCTTTCTCTGCATTCCTGCCATCTCTGGTTAAGAATTCTGCAAGATGTTTGTCCTTGTGGATCCAGACTCAAAAATGGAGGTTGGTTCAAAAACTCTCCAAATAAAAAATGAACAAAAAAACAAACCCGAATCAGACAAGATTGGGTGCATTGGTACGGCTGTAGACAGAGGGTTCAAATCTAGATTATATAAAGAGCTCAAAAAACTTTACATCAAAAAATCAAATAATCCAATGAAGAAATGGGCAAATGAACAAAGGAGGCATTTCTCAAAAGAAGAAATACAACAAATACATGAAAAATGTTCAACATCTTTTGTGATTAGGGAAATGCAAATTGAAAGTACAACTGAGATTTCATCTTCCACCAGTCAGACTGTCAGTCATCAAGAACATAGATAATAATAAATGCTTAGGTTGTGGAGAAAAAGGAGCACTTTTACATGGTTGGTGGGATCGTAAATTAGTACAACCGCTATGGAAATCAGAAGAGCAGGCATGGAACCGCCATATGACCCAGCTATCCACTCCTCGGTATTTATCCTAAAGAATTAAGTC
This sequence comes from Aplodontia rufa, assembly GCA_004027875.1. Taxonomy (NCBI): domain Eukaryota; kingdom Metazoa; phylum Chordata; class Mammalia; order Rodentia; family Aplodontiidae; genus Aplodontia; species Aplodontia rufa. The sequence goes on along the minus strand of PVKS010019980.1, from coordinate 3,637 downwards.
ATGGAACTGGAGAGGTGGCTTAGTGGGAGAGCACTTTCCTGGCAGGCATAAGGACCGGGGTTTGAACCCCAGCACCACAAACACAGCGAGGGAGGGAGGGGAGAATGCTGAAAGAGATATTGGCTAAGTTATACTGTTATGTTGTGTTCATGTATAAATATGTAATAATAAATCATCAATATGAACAATTATAATGCACCAATAAAAACTGTAGAAAAAACCCCTTGAATCAAACACAAGTGTATGAGTGTGTGTGTGTGTGTGCGTGCGTGTGTGCATGTGTTTCTTTTTTAGAGAAAGGGACAGTGAGAGAGAGAAAGAGAATCAATTTTATTTAGTTTTTCATTTGGCTTTGCTCTGACACTTCGTTGCGTACATGGTGCTGGGGTTTGAACTCAGGTCTTCGCATGTACCAGACAAATGCCATAGATACTGAGCCACCGCTTCAGGCCCAGCACAAGTGTTGGACGCAAGCTTTGAATTACTGTCTCTTTTCAGATTGTCGGATGGACAGGAAGCCCCGTTCCTCCTCTAACCAAGGCAAAGCTGATTCTTACGAACAGTGAGTAGTGACATTCAGCCCCCAACCAGACCCATAACAATGATTTGAACATTTCTTTCTGCCTTGAACTTCTCTGATTTGGTTCACTCCGCTCTCTCCTTAAGTGACTTTGTACTCCTTTGTTCTGGATTGCTGATTCGAGGCCACATCAGCGCAGACGTCTGATCGGGACAGCTCTCTGAAGGTTATATCCTGGGAGCTGAGCCCCTCAGGAAATGAGGTTGTCCCTCTGGGCAGCGCCGGCAGGAGAAGTGATGGAAGAAGAAGGCTGGGACTCTTGCTCAAAGGAGGGGATTAAATATGAATCTCACCCACTGCTCTACCCCCGTCCGGCGCTGTCAGCCAGAGCTGACAATACTGTTGGTTTCAACAAGAATTTTCACCAGGGAAATTCAAAGTTCTTTAGAAGCATCATCTAAAGATCCAGCTGAGCAGCTCGGTGGCAAGCGGGTGGCTCTGGTGGATGTTTGAATGTGAAAGTACCTGACAAAGGGCTCAAGCAGACAGACGTGTTCCCAAGGAAAGCGGGGAGGACTTCGAGGCAGAAGAGGTCTCATTTGGAGCCCTGGCTCTCCCACACCATAGTCACATCAGGTTGAGCAAGTCACTTTGACTTACACATTCTTTTTTTAAGAGAGAGGGACAGTGAGAAAGAGGGGGGGATAGAGAATCAATTTTATTTAGTTTTTCACGTGGCTTTCGTTGCTCCTACACTTTGTTGTGTACGGGGTGCTGGGGTTCAAACCCTCCTCCTTGCGTATGCCAGGCAAGCGCTGTAACCGCTGAGCCACCGCTCCAGCCCCGGATTAGAGATTCTTCATTTCTTTTAGCTATAAACACTAAGATAATAAAATTCCTTCCATTTGGTGCACACCTACTATTAATTGTCTACAGAAGGGAGATAATGTAATAGGCACCACTTAGCCCACTCTTATGTACAGGATGCCGTGGCTCACTTCAGTCTACAAAAGACTTGAACCGAATCCCTCTCCTAATCTCACGCACACATGCACGGGCACACAGGTATATATACGGAGTTCAGGAGAATAAAATAATTGTGTCAGAGCACAAGTAAAGAAGCGGTGGAGGTGGGGGGATAAGCCTGGCGCTGGGAGGAAGAGCAACAGAAATGTATTTGGAAGCCTTAATTGAAGTGTGTCCTTTCCTCGATGACCCTGCTGTCACCTCTCCAGAGATAGCCAATGTTTAGAACAGATCTGGCATTCAAAACACAACTCTGAAATACGTAAGCAAGATTATGATTTGAGAGAAAAGGGATGCGTATGGGCACATTCGCGGTCCTAAAGGATGCAGGGCATGGAGTTTCTGGAAACAGCACACATGAGCCTGAGTGCAGCTTGACTAGACCACGCTCCCTCAAGCTGGAGGGCTCAGAAAACGAAGCAGCCTGGAAAGTTAGGTGCTGCCCTCCCAGGGGAGGCCACTGTCCATGGCAGGAGCTCTCGGGAGGTGCGGCGAGGGTGAGAAATCAGCAGGAATGAGGATGTAGCAGCGTCGTTACTGGGGCAACTACTGGGGAGCAGGGCCGGATGCAACTCTTCCCCTTGTAGTCCATCTGGTGCTGTAATAAAATACCAGAAACTGGGAAATTTATAAACAACTGAAGTTTGTTACTCACAGTTTTGGAGGCTGGGAAGTTAAACCATCAAGATATCTGTGGGTCTGGGGACTGATGAGGGCTGGTTCTCTGCTTCAAAGATAGTGCCTTCCTGTTGTGTCCTCACATGGCAGAAGGTGGGAGGGCAGAAATGCCCAAACAAGCCTCCTCAAGCCCTTTTCTAGGGACACTAGTCCCACCGTGAGGGTGGACCCGCCATGAGCTGAAGACCTGCGGAGCCTCCACCTCTTAATAGGACTGCACTAGGGATCAAGCTTCAATATGGATTTGGGTAATGCGAGCATTCAAACCACAGCACCCAGCCTCCCCTAGCACTACATTAGCCCCCCACGATGCAGAGGCAAACCCTGTGAGAAAAAGCAGAGGAGCGAGAATATACCCACCCCAACGGGGCTGAAGCCTGGATTGACTGGGAGCAAACGTAGCCTGCGGGCCAGAACAGAGGCTTGGGACAGAAACGGTTGAGTCGCAAAGGCACCTGCTTGTTTGCATACCTGCTTTCGCAGCCTAAGAAGACAACCCCTGCTCTTTGGGAGTGTTTGCACTGCTTTCTGACCTCCCTCTGTGACAGCAGAAGCTACAGGAGCCTTTTCTGAGCCACCTGCTGGCCCTGTGTCCACTGCTCCTGGGGAGGGGAACAGGAACATTGAGACCTCTTTATCACCATGGATGCAGGGGACTTAGGGGCTATCTTGGGTCCTCTGCTTCTGCTGTGGCACCATTATCCCCTACAGCTGCTCTAGAAAGCTGGCATGAGGCGTAGGGACACCGCACAGATAGCTGCCCCCTCTGCTTCCCTGGGCCCCATGATTTTATTGTCACAGGCTGGGGGAGGGACAGGGACAATGAGTGGCAGAACTGAGTCCTGGATACCCATCACCTCTCTGTTCTCTCCAAACCTCCCTCTGCAGCCTGAACAGGGTAGTTCAAAGTTCTTACCATAAACTTGATGCCATGATCCCTTTGGAATCAAGCCCAGCTGGAATTTGAGACTTAAAAATGGGCTTTCTCTCTGCTCTGAATCTCAACAGCCTAACTGAATCTCGTAAACCAAATCCAAGCATTTTAAATTTTTCTGTTTTTTTTTCTTTTGATATGTTCAATCAAATTGAATTTGGCCTAAGAAAGCATCCATCCTCAATATTTTGAGTCCTTATTTAGTGAACTAAAACCTAACTCAGTACATAAACAAACTGAAATTCCTCACTTAGGAATTTGCCTTTAAAACAAATAGCTGACTAGGGATGACTCCACCATACGACCCTGCTATTCCACTCCTGGGTATCTTTCCAGGGGACTTAGAATCAGCACATTACAGTGACACAGCAATATCGATGTTCATAGCAGCACAATTTACTATTGCTAGGCTATGGAAACAACCCCGGTGTCCCTCACAGGAAGAATGGATCCAAAAACTGTGGTACATTTATACCATG
>PVKS010019979.1:0-37574 GCA_004027875.1 Aplodontia rufa | reverse complement strand
TCACTCATGAGGCATGGCAGCCAGGAGGCCAGATGTTCTTGGACAGACACCTCCATTTCAAATCCTCTGTCCTATCAGCACCCACCCCCCATTTCAAACATCCTGTTGGGCCTTGTAGCAGACCCTGTCACCTGGTTTGGAGCTTTAAAACTCTATTCACCATTTAGAGACAGTGGTGAGAGTATGACATCCTTTTATTTTCCAGCTTAAAAGTTATTTATTGAAAAAAATACCCAACATCATCACAAGCAACATAACTATTTTACAAAGAGAAAAAACAGATCCTTGAATGGAACATACCAAGAAATAAAAAATGTTTTCTTTTTTTCAAAGTGCCCTTCACCATTCTTAATTTTTAAAATATTTGTGATCATAGCATTAAAAAAAATTCCGAAGCTGTGTGAGCTCTGGGACCTGCACTCTCCCACCCTCTCGCCTGACTCCTCTATCAGACATACAGAAGCAAACTGTAGGAGGCCCTCTCCTCCTCCCAGCCCACCTGCAGACGCCCGAGTGAAACCCCCCAAACTCTCAATCAATCAACATTTCACAACATTGCCTACTGTGCGTCCAGCTTGCTTTTAGACACAAAGCGGGGTGGGGAGGCGGGATGCAGGGAAGAAATGCAAGGCCTGGTCCTTACTCTCCTGGGGCACTGCCATGGCAACGGTAAGGGGGGCAGCGCAGGGGGTGGGAAAAGGGCACATTACAGCAAGAGGCCAGGGCCTCACCGGGGTTCTTGCCCCGTTCCATGTGTGCAGGATGCAGCTGCCTTCTTTGTCCTTTGTGAATGAAGCCACTGATTATGGTTTCTGGGGCAGTTTCCCAAAAGTGTGTCATGAGAAAGAGGCAAGATGTTAATGGGCTAAGCAGAAAAAAATAATTCCATGGCCAGATGAGTTTGGGACAGGAGGGTTAAAGAAAAACAAACAGGTTTTTGCCTCCCGATCTCAGGGCATTTACTCTACTCACAGGCAGGGTGAGTCACAGTGCAGCCAAGCAGCTCTCTGAGTTCCCCAAGCTTCCATGGACACTTAGAAGGACACCTGGAGGACCTGGTGCCTAAGACACACCCTTTGCAAAATGTGGCTCCAGAATATTCTCACCCACGTCCAGAAACCATCCACCAGATTCTCCCATCTTTCTCTGGTTCCTTTTTCTTCCAAATCGGGAACCCACAAACAAGGTCAGGAGAGGCCCTGCCGCCAGCCTTGGAGGAGGACTTAGGCTGTCCCAGACCTCCCTTCTTTCCCCTAAGCTGGCTCTTAAAACTTCCCTGGGTCTCTCCTTCTTCCACCCTCTAGTCTCATGGATCCCAGCGTTGGCTGCTCATTAGAATCATCTGGAGCTATTTGTCTGGTTTAGTTTGGTTTTAGATCCCAATGGCCAAGCCTCATCTGAGACAAGTGGAATCTGAGTCTCTGGTGGTGATTCCAAACGTTAAGAACCACAGACTGGTCCAGGGAGAGAAGTCTCTCTTCCAGCAATGCTGGTCTCTCAGAAAGCAGGTTTATTTATTTATTTTTCCATCTAGAACCCAACTCACCCTTTGTTTTTAGCCAAAAGAGTTCTCTTTAAAATACCCATATTCAATTTATTGGTGTTGACTATTTATGAACAGAGAATTTTCTGGAACCATCTTGTTCTTTTCCTTGGTGGATCCAGTGTCACTTCAGTTCCTCTGAATGTCCACAGTCCAATCAGTACACAACAAAGTGTGGTTAGCAAGGAGGAGCCCAGTGCTGCCCAAGAGGCTGACCATTGGTGATCTTGGGCTCTCAGTGATTCTTGCCAGTTCCCAAGTTCTTTTACTACCTCCAACTTGGTACCATTAACCCACATTTCTGCTAGGAGTCACTCCCTATACATGCTCATCTCTTACCATATCTGTTTTCAGAGAATTCCCCAAGCCTAACATTAGCTCCCCTGCAGAATTTTAGTTAGCCCTTAGAAGGCTGCTGCAGATTGTCCCCTGGCATCTTGGGAAATGATCAGAAAATGTCCCCTTGGCTAAACTGAAACAAATGGAATCTATATAAAACTGATGAAGTTTCCCTTCTACTCCCATCTTAATAATCTACCTTAAAAGATGGGTTTAATAGGTGAATTTTTACATAAGCAGGGGGAACCGTAACTATGAAGCTGAGGGGAGAAGGGAAGGCAGTAAAGAGGGGAGGGAGGGATTGGGGGCCATCAATGCAGCTGGAGGGAGGGATTGGGGGGTTATCAAGGCAGCTGGGAACCCTCGACTCCCATGAGAAGTCCGGCTACACATAGGCAGGCAAAGAGCATCAGAAAATTCAAAAATTAATACACATGCATAGGCTTAGTTCTATGTAAAACACGGGTGTAGAGTAAGGGAGGCATGGGAGTAGGGAGTAGTCGAAGGGTGGAGACCCTGGACTAGGATCGGCCTTAACTTACTTTGTCAATATCTATATATCCATGAATATGTAACGATTTCCTCCAATATGTAAGACTATGTCAAATGAATTAAAAAAAAAGATGGGTTCACAAGAGTCATACAAATGAGAGCAAAACCAATCAAAAGATCAGATGAGTAAAATGCAACCACGGAGGTAAGATGGATTTAAAAAAAAATTATTATAAAAGGTACTCATCAAATGAGAACAGGATAATTTGAGGTGTAGGAAAAATATTATTATTTTAATATACTTTTTAATTTATAGAAATAAATCTTCATTTTAATGTACAAGATGATATTAATCAAAACATCTAAGTTATAAACATACATTTATAACACTCACATTCAAAAACAATACAAATAAATTTGGATATTACAATTCTATATGATTACAAAATTTCAGCGTAAGTTGGGCACAGTGACATCCACCTATAGACCCAGCTACATAGGAGGATCACTCAAGCCCAGGAGTTTGAGACCAGCGTACGCTGCACAGTGAGAACCCCAACTCAAAAGAAAACTCTCAATAAACATAAAAAGCCAATGCCCAACTTGGGACGAGAAGAAGGAGTTATTGACAACAGCAAGAGTAGGTCAGTGTTTATCCAGCATTATTGAGAAGCAAATGTCTTGATCAGAAAATGTGAAGTTCCTATGGCCTAAATGTCAATTCCTTCAAGTTATCCAGTCCCCTGTGCCTGCAATGGTCCTCACGGGGCAACTCTCTGGTAGTAACCTGACTTTCCTACAGGGAACTCCTGACTCCAAGTATGTTTGGAGATACTGTAAATTCATCAGCCAGCTTCCTGGTTTATCAGGTGGCTTGCCATTTGGGTTTGGGGTCTCTGGTAAATTGGGTAAATGTGAGTCAAGTCTTCTGAGCCTGATCACCCTGAGGGGACATGAGACCCTGGCCATCTCTGAGGCTCTGTCCTGGATTGCCGTATTAACAAACTACCACCAAGTCCTCTCTAAGCCACTGGCCTGACTCTTTTGCAGCACCTCAGGTATCACTCAATGCATATATAATTTGATTTGTCTGAATTCCAGAAAGACCAGGATTTCGTGGTGCACCCATGTTTTCGGAAAGGGAAGTAGGTCCCAGTATTAGGTGCCTGGTGGTAGGACCATAAACACCACAGAATACACAAAATGAATTTAGGAGAGAAGAATCCAAATTTCTATCATCTAACAAATGACAAGCAAAATGTAGCATATCCATGCAATGGAATATTATTGAGCCACAAAAAAAGGATGATGTTTGGATATATGCCACAACATGGATGAAACTCAAAACATTCAATGAAAGAAGTCAATCATAGAAAGTCACATAATTAATGATTCCACAAATACAAAATGTCCCTAACAGGAAAATCCATAGAGACATAAAGTAGATGCATAGCTGCCCAGGGTTGGAGGAACTGGGTCTGAGAGAAGGGTTACATGAACTCAAGCATACAGAGCTTCCTCTGGGGGTCATGAAAATGTTTTAGAGTTGACTTTAGTGATGGTTGCACATCTGTGAATGTACTAAATGTCACAGAATTGTGTAATTTAAATGAGTGTACTGTATGGTATGTGAATTATTTCTCAATGCAGCTCTTTAATAAAGTGCAAAATAAGGAGCTGACCATCAGTCCACCTGGGTCTCCTCATCGGGATTTTCTCCTGTTGGTCACTGTTGTGCTTTCCATAATTACTCCATAAGCACAAAGAGGAAACGGCAAAGGCTCATGTTCTTCGGTTCTCCGAGTGGTCCACTGAGGTCTTCTGAAGCTGAGAACCCACCCCACCCCAGTTCACAGTAGAAACAGGAGTCATGAGCAGAAGAATCCTGATCCCTACCTCACACCGCTCTGCGGTTCCTATAAACCCAAAAGTCAATTATTTCATGCTCGGAAGAAATGGAATTCATAGACTTTCGGATCGGAAAGATCTCACAGAATTTAAAGGTTCAATTGAATTCTCTTTTGTGCAGGCACAGGATGTTCAATGAGCTTCCTCCCCACAGTCAGGATATGGGGTAGAAATTTCCTCCATCCTCTTACCCGCAAATGCACCGAGGGAGTGTCTATTGCTCACCTTCTACTAGTGTCTTCTGCCTCGTCTTGCTCTCTCCTCTCCATTCCTCTCCCGCCAAGCTCCTCCTCCTATTTCAGAACACTTGAAATTGCCTTCTTTGGTGGCCGGAAATTGAATCTGTCAGATCCTATGTTCTTCCAACTCTTTGGTTTATAGTAAAAAATATTTATGCTTCATCTTCCAAATTCTCATATTGAATATTTAAAGCTTTGGAGATATAAAAAAAAGTTATTTTTTTCTCTCAAGTTTGTAGTTCTTGCAATTCAATGAGTGGCATTTCCAACTACAACTACTGAAATGGGTGTTGAGAGTCTACTTGGACCCTCAAAATCTCAACTCCCACTCCTTATTTCTCTTTGCATCCCCAAAATAAAACTTCTGTTTTATTACCTCTGTGTGAATATTTAGAAATAATGTACAAAACAAAATCAAAGGGAAAAAAGTTATAATATCATTTACAAAATTGGCTACCTAAAGCTTTCTAGTTCACGTTCTAGGATTCTCTGACTTTAATCCAACCAGCCCTGGGTCTTCAACTGTCCCTTAAGGTAGATCCCAATATTTTTTTCCCATTATCTCCTAGGTGGCATCTCTTCTTGACAAGCCTAAAACAAGCCCATGAATTCTCTGAAATATACTTGTTTTTGTCTTGAAAATTCAGCATATGCACCATTCTCCACTAAAACTAATCACTGAATCTTTTAAATATTACAAATAAGTTTTAGATTATAAATCAAAATCACATAGCTTTTTCTCCCAGTCTTCAAATAAAATAAGCTCCACTCAGGATAAAACAGTACTTTGATTCTGTGGCTTTTAATAGCCCATAACACATCACTGAGTATCCACTCGTAAAGAGCCCAAATTTCACAAAGATTGGCAGATGATTTGACAATGCTAAATCTGGGTTGCTAATAAGTATTTCAAGTCGCAGTAGCACCTACAGTACCAGGGAATTGAAACTGAGACTACTGAAAGAAATTAATTTGGAAGACAAAAAAAAAAAAACCAAAGGTCACTTTGAGCAGGGTTGAAGACCTATTCAGAAAAGAAAATACCAAGAAGTAAAAATTGTTTTTCTTCTTGTTCAGACCACCTGCTTCTCAGCATATACCATAATCACAACATTTTGTATCTTGTAGCATGTGATGGGATAATATTTAAGGGCTCATAAACCACAGTGTAAGTCCTTAGTTATCTTCAATTCCATATCACTCCAGGACATTCAGAGAAGGAACCATTTCATACCTGAAGATCTCAGATCACAAGTGTCCTTGGAACTAGAGAAAACAGTCCTTCCCATGCAACTAGAGGCCACAGGTCCTCTGTGGAGGGGAAGAAAGAGCCTGCCCTCTGCCTGGAAGGAGAAGAGAGAAAAGGGAGTTGAGAAGGAAGGAAGAGGCTGAGGTGTTTTCCCTCCATCTAGGGACCCTCACCCAAAGGAAGCACAGTGTATCTGGTTTTCTACACCATGTAATAAGTTATCACAAACAGTGATTTAAGAACACAAATTCACTATCTCACAGATTCCATGGCTCTGGATTCTAGACTATTTCAGCCAGGTCCTTGATCCAAGGTCTCCAGAGGCAGAATCAAGGTATTCACAGGCTTTATTTACACCTGGAGGATCAACTAGGAAAAGGGTCCCTTTCGAGCATGTTCCATTTTAGCAGAATTCCTCTCCCTGTGGTAGAAGTACTGAGGTCTCCTTATCTTGTATGCTATCATTTCCCAGGGATGTCCCCCGTTCCTAGAGCACCCTCAGCAGGTGCTCACACTTCCAATCTCTCTGGCTTCTCTGTCCCTGGCCTCCAGACAAGCATGTAGCATGCTCATGTGACTGGGTCTGGCCCACCTGGGAAATCTCTCTCCCTTGATGTCATCCAATATGGAACTTGAACCACATCTGCAAAAACCGTCACCACAGGATTCACATTTGGCTGAATATTGAGAAGGTGTGAGGACACCAGGGTTGGAAATCCTGAGGGTGTTCTGCCTAGCAAGCACCCAGCAAGACAAGAGGAAAGCCGAGAGCATCTGGGCTGGTACCCCTTTTCCCTGGGGGAGGCTGAATACCTCAGGGAAAAAGTCCCCTCCTCCTCCAGCCAGTTCTAACAGGGCAAGCACAGTGATGGGCAAACAGTGGAATCAGCTCAAGGTATCACTTTCTGTTCCCCAAAGACTCCACATAGGGAGCAGATGACTCCCAAGTGTCCAGACTGGGAGAGGTCCTGCAGGGCAGGAGGTCAGCTGGCCTGGCCTGAGGATGAAGTTAAGGAGACGAGGATCAATTATAGACAGGTTCGCTTTTGAGCTTTTTCCAATTCTTATCAGGATTCCTTTTCCTTGTGACAATGGGACTGAGGACCTCGTATGTTGCTGGCTACTGCCTAGGAATGGCTCCTAGACTCTAAGATCAAAGACTCTAGCAGTGGGCCCCAGAGCAGGAGCTGGAGCTGTCTGTAAAACTGACCAGTCCTGCCACCATTGAGAGGCAGGAAGGACCCAGAGTCCTCCCCCGGATACGAAGGCCTGGGCCCTCTGCACAGCCAGGTCGAGTGAACCACAGCTGTGCTGCAGCATAGAGCTTCCACGCTCAGCTGAGCTGTGGTGCTGGTACGTTTGCAAGCCCGTGTCACCTTTCCTAAGCACCTTGGTTCTCTGGCTTTGGCTTCACAACAGCACTGCAATCTCCGCTGCGATCTATGCAGAGAAAGAGCTGCGTGCCACGGAAGATGAAAGCACAGGACAAGGGGACACACCACAGGGCTAGCACTGGAAGCGAATTTTCTAATTCCCGGTTTTTGACACACAGTGAACCTTTGGAATCTGAGACCTTGCCAGGAAGGCTATCTTTCTCCGTGCTCTAGTAACTTCAGTGACTGTTCACCAGTGTCCCCTGGCCACCCGGCTGTGTTGCAGACCCCAGGTGGCATGGTCCCCTCTACTGGCTAAACAGCTGCCTGTGCTGGCCCTCACCTGCCCTCCTGCCTGGAGCCTGGAGGACAATAGGAGAGCCAGAACAAAGAGCAGGTCTGTCAAGTGCTATCTCAGTGTGATGCTTCCCCCTTGTGGTCAACCTGCTGCCTTGGAGAAGAAGTAAAGAATTCTCCCAAGGTCATCCTGCCTGGGGATGCCTCACTCACCTGCACAGGTAAAACCCATGGCCTGGGTGGGCTCTCCCAGGCCCCATGCTCGATGATTTCACATTAAAAATCTGACCCCTTCATGCCAACCTTCCTCCCACGTGGGTAAGCTAGGTGGAGGGCAAGTTTACCCATGAGAAATCCCGGTGTCCCAAGAGGAGGCCTCACAAAATGGAATCTGACCTCCAGCTTCCGGCTGGAGCCTTTATCCTTTATCATTACTCCCAGTCTGACTCTCTAGGGCGCGTTAGTGTTTGGGTGTCAACAAATGCTCGATGCATCTTGAGGATGTCAGCTGGTTGGGAGCAATGGCTGATGTCACAGGGTGACCACAGGGGCAGAGTTGGTAGTGAAACACCCCAAATCATCCTCAGGGCTGACCTCAAGCCCTTGGTGTTTTTATTCTTCCACAAGGAGAGCATATACATGTATGCACATGCGTGCATACATGTGTACTGAACAAAACCATTTTTAGAAAACTGTTATTTTTATTTATCTTGGCAAACAAAGAAAGATTTAAGATGGCTCTCCTAAATCAGTATGGAGCCTCCTCAAAAGACTAGGCTTGGAACCAGCATATGACCCAGCTATACCACTCCTCACCATTTACCCTGAAGAATTAAAGTCATCACACTAGAGTGACACCTGCATCCCCATGCTTACAGCAGCACAATTAACAATAGCCAAACTATTGTCCCAGCCTAGGTGCCCAATGGCAATGGATGAGTGGATAAAGAAAATGTAGTGTATGTACACAATAGAGTTTTCTTCAGCCACAAAGAAAAACGAAATTATGTCATCTGCAGGAAAATGGATAGAACTAGAGACCACCATGTTAAACGAAATAAGTCCAGCGGGTAAGGGTCATATGTTTTCTCTCATATGCAGAAGCTAAAGAAGAAAATGGAAAAGAAAGTGGGGGTGGATCTCCTAAAACTCAAAGGCAGAACAGTAGAGGAAAGGCTCCAGTAGAAGGCAGGGAGTGAGGGATGAAATGCTGGAGAGGGATATTGGTCAGATTATATTATATTGTTGCATTGTGCGTGTGTGTGAGTACGTAACAACAAATCCCGGCAATGTGCCCAACTACAGGCTCCAATAAAAAATGTGCGAGGGTTGGAGGTGGGGACCTGCACAAAGGAGAGGAGCAGAAATTCAGCAACTCAGAAAAAAATAAATAAAAGATGGCTCTCCCTGGCTGGGTGCATCAGTGGTGCAGCATATGCAGGGGTGGGAGAGGGGGTGGGGTGGGGTGGGGTGGGGGTGGGGGTGCTGGGCTCCATACCCAGCATCAAAGACAGAAACAAGAAGGACGAAGACTGGTGTGTTAGGCTCCTTTGCCATCTCCAAGCCCTTCTTGTTCAGTATCCTGGGGCCATGTCAGGGCCACGCTCTCTGGGCCACCACCTCACTTACCCACATTGGTCCGCCTCAGGAGCCTGGGGAGGAAAAACGGGTGCACGTTTAGCTCAGTGCATGGAAGCTGTTCCACACACACACTCCAACAAGAGCAGAACCAGACAACGATGATGGAGTCTGAGCTCGTTCAGCTCGGTGCATGGAAGCTGTTCCACACACACACTCCAACAAGAGCAGAACCAGCCAACGATGATGGAGTCTGAGGGCACAAAATGGCAGAGGGTCAGGCAGAGGGACTAGCGGTCAGCAGTTCCTGGATTACATTTCTGAAATCAAAAGAGCTAAGGAAGCAGCACTAATGGTATCTAACTGGTTAAAAAATACTTAAACTGAGCTTGTCTTGCACTGGGTTTATGTAATTTGTTGGTCCAGCATAAGGCTGTGGGTGGGGATGAAGAAACAATCACATAACCTTCCCATTTGCTTCCTCGATGGAAAGCTCTCCTTCACTCCTCCCTTCCCCTCCCCGCTCCTTCTCCTTGTCCCTCCTGGGTCCCATTTACACCATTTATAGTGCTCTAGCTTTCTGCTTCCTGCCCTGATTAAAACCCTAAAGAAGGTACTCCTAGGGTAATTATTTTACTAAGTTTTTCTCCACTGACCACTGAACCACAAATGAAGACAGGAGTTTCAGCAGAGCTTTTGAATTCACGGGTAAATGAATGAAGGATTGCATTCCCTGAATGAATAGGAAGTATGTGCCATGGCAGGCACTGGGTGCAGGGAGAAGACCTGGCTTCAGAGAGCCTACACAGTTGAGCAGCTAATTAGCAAACGGATGAACAATTCGAAGGACAAGGACAGTGAGCTGGAGAGTCCACTCCAATATGGGGAGTATGTGGATTTGATATTTTAAAAAACTGGTGATCCGCTAAACAAAGAGGTGAAAAATAGAGGAAAGAATGTTCCAGGCAGAGGGAGAACTGTGTGCGCCAAGGCCTGAGATAAGGAAGAGCTTAGCACACAAGCAAGCAGGCAAGCCATGTGGCTGGAGTGAAGGGGAGAGTGAAAGAAGCATCGGGGCAGGGGCCAATCCCCAAGGGCCTTTACTTCTTACCAAGTGGAACTTTCTCCTGTGGGCAATAAGAAACCATTCATTGGTATTAGGCTCTGAGGTGACATAAGCCTTGTGTTTTGTGAAAATTGATAATTTCTCTGGCTGTGTGGAGAATGGATTAGAGAGAGCAAGGAGTGAAGGAGCCCAGACATCTCCGGTGTTGTGGCCGCCAGGGGAGAGGAGAAATGGGCTTGTTCTTGGTGGTGGCCATGGAGAAGGAGAGGAGGGAAAGGGCAGGGTCTGGTAGAGGCTTAGGAAGCAGCCCTGGTAGGGTGTAAGGAGCCAGAAGAAGGAGTCAGGAATGACACCCGGGCCTGGGGCTGGGACAGCTGACGCGTGCACATTGAAGCAGGGCTCATTTAAGACTCCCTGAATTTGAGTCCTAAGTCAGTAACTGGTTATATAAATCTGGAGACCAGAAGAGATGGCAGAGGAGGAAAGAGAGAAGATTCAATGGCAAATGAAGTCAGGTAAGTTCAAGGTAAGGGAGACCTGAGGGACTCCACTGAATGGCCAGTGATGGTCAGGCCTAGTGCAGCCAGACAGTGCAGCTCTCTGAGTCCTGGCTCCTCTTGCATGGTCCTCTGTATTCTCACAGGCATCTTGTGTGGTAGAGGCTGCCAGTTACCTGTCCTATATCCATTCTCCACACTTTCTTTTTTTCTTTCTTTTTTTTTTTAAGAGAGAAGGACAGTGAGAGGGAGAAAGAATCAATTTTTATTTAGTTTTTCACCTGGATTTTGTTGTTTTGACACTTAGTTGTGTACACGGGTGCTGGGGTTTGAACCCGTATACTTGTGCATGCCAGGCAAGCACCGTAACCACCATGCCATCGCTCCAGCCCCTCCATGCTATCTTAATAAGACTCCTGTATTGTCAAGGATCTTGGTGTGCCCAGCTAGAAAACTATACTTCCCAGCATTCTTTACAGATAGGGATAGCCAATGGGATATAAATGGAAGTTGTTGAATGAAACTTCTAGAAAAACCTCCTAAGGAAACAAGAAGACACATTCCCTTTTGCTCTTTTGCCTTTATTTAGTTCCTCCCTGAAACTTATGGCTGGGTCTCCAGTGGCTGTCGTGGACTCTGAAGTAAGCTGCATGAGGATAAAAGCTACACACTAAGGATTGGGGAACAGACAGAAAGACTGTTTCTGACTCTTTGGGAAACTATCATACCAGCCTGGGTAATTTCCAAACTTCAGTGATGTGAAATAAAATATAAGTCTCTACATTTTAAAACCACTGATGTTTAGATTTAATGATTTATGCAGCCAACTAATCTGCTAGATCATTCATATGATAATCAAACAAGATGTAGAGATGTACAGGAAAGAATAAAGCAAGTCAGGCCCGTGTATGAAGGAACAAAATGCTCTTACATCATAAGGGAAATCTCAGTATTTCTTTTAGTATCTTGAACTGGTCTGCAAGGAGCAGGAGATCATTCAATTGCCTCCCCTTTGGATTCTAGCAATCGGACTCACAAGGGAATGCTAATTCTGCCTACTGAAAAGAAATACAAAAATGGTGTTCACTGTGATTAAGATCTAATGGCTACAATGGAGTAATTGCAAAGCTTAAACTATTTCAGAAAATTAGAAAGAGCATGTCTCTCACTTGGGTGGTAATACATACCCCATTTGGTTGGAAGTTCACATACACAGATTCTCTCTCTCTCTCTCTCTCTCTCTCGCTGTACTCAGCTTCCTTCAGTCTGCTAATGCTTCTAGAAGTCTGTCTCCAGTTTGTCTGACCAAATGAGGAAGTAAACGAAGGATGAAATCCAGCCTAAGATTTCCTCCCCCAAAGCTGCCTGTGGTAGGGCCAGCTCAGCCTGGAAGCAGCAGCACTGTTTGGAATATGTCACCCAGCCTTTGGCAAAGGCTTGACTCAAAGATGACTGGCAGGCTGGCTGGATCCCTAACAGATTCGAGGGCGCACCTTCTTCCTCGCCTCTGAATGCCACCTGGACTTAAATGGAGAATGGAAAAGCATCTAGGGGTCCCTCCAAAGGATGGAGAGGCTGAGCGACTGGCGTAAAGAAAACGAATACGAACAGACAAGTACGAGTAACCTACGGCAGAACTCTATCCACTAAGTAAATACTCTATCCACGAAAGGAGGAAAATCCTTACTTCTTACCAAGGTTAAGGAAAGGAGGCCAAAAGAGGACACTTCGAAGTTTCTTTTTCTGCTGCTCTCTGGCATCCCCTTGTGGTACTCGACACCATCTGCAGCCCAGGGCCTCAGGCTCCACCCTCAGCTGCAAGAAGTTTCAACTTTTAGAAGGGGCTACCCTGAGGGCATCAGAATCCCTGACCCAGGCGCAAGAGTTCTATGGACCTCGCAAAACCAAGACTTGACTACTAAGTCTTTGTTTAAACCCAATTTTTCGTTTATAGAAATTTCCCATCGGACTCTTAATTACTGTTCTAAACACAAATGCTTTGAAAACAAAAATGAAATAAATGATGTTTTGCAAAGAAAAGCAACCCCTGAATGAAAAGAAAAACAAACAGAAGGAAAATGGCATTTTCCAGCTGCCAAATGATATCACTGTTAAAAGAAAACAAACAAGCAGTTTCCACAGAGAGCCCCTTGCAGTTTCAAGATGCAAACAAGGAAAGGCTTGTCAGAACGGAAGACAACCTGGTGACCATGTGAAGAAGCTCTGCGTAAGGAAATTCCAGATTTCCTGGAGCTCTTCATGCCAGCTCCACTTGGTTCGGAATGAGAACAGATTATAGCAGGACCATAGTAGGGGTGAGGCAGATGAAATGTATGGGGTCCAAAATGTAAGGACCACTCTGACTCCCAACTCTGCTAGTGCCCCCCGATTCCACCCTGCTGCACAGCTACAAGGATAAAGCATCTCCATTCTAAAGTCGTTACACAGTGCAGCTCCATCAAGTGGCTCCTCCTCAGCTGTCGCACAGTCTAAATGCAGACTATTGAGGACAGTGCTCCGCACTGAAGCATGCCTGTAAGGACTCACTGGGTCCTTTGCCAAGTGGCTCCCATCAAAGCCTAGCCAGAGGGCTGGAGCAGTGGCTCAGCAATTTCGCACTTGCCTGGTACGCACAAGCACGCACGTTCAAACCCCAGCACCACGCACTCAGCGAAGTCTCAGAGCAGTGAAAGTCACATGAAGAAGTAAATAAAATTGATTCTCTCTTTCCCTATCTCCTGAATCTGAAGAGGAACTGAGGTTAAACAGTGTTTGCTCATTCAGACCATAAGTAGAACAAATTCTCAATCTCAGCGAGGTCTAAGTCAATATTTCTGAAAAATTCATATCAAGTTTTACAAATATGCCTTATAAAAACAGCCACCACCCAAGACCACCCATATACTCATTTCCAATAGTGCCCCAGATCAGAAATTCTACCCCCTCTAACTTCCCTCTCCTCCTCACCCAGGATTGGGCAAGTTGCCAGCAAAAGTCTGGGTCTCCGTTGTCAATTACAGAATATGGCTGGGTCTATGGGGGTTCTCTGTACTAGTGTTTTCAACTTTTCAAAGTGGTTGAAATTTTTTCATTAAAAAAAAGTTGAAGAAAAACAATCTATGTTAAACATGGACATAGAAAGCTAACAAATTAAGAAGAAAAACACTAAAAATATACTTTCGCTGTTAAAAACCTCTGGGTTTGTTTACAACAAGGAATGTACTTCTTCCTACAAGTCTGATGGCAAATGAGTGCTTGATTTTTCTGGATTCAAGAGAAGCTCCATTTCAACACAAGGAGCAATTTTCAGATGTGTCCTTGCTGAAAATTTCCCATCCATTCACTGTCATGATTATAGTCATTTTTTTTTCACTTGAGAGAAGGGCAGCCATTGGGCATTACATGTCTGAGTTGATCCATGTGGGCAGGAGCTTTGGGGGTCAACACTGTTTGACTTGGTGAGTTGCCAGAGACTTGAGGGTTAGTTTCCTCAGTTAGCATGGGGTCCTCCTGTCGCTCCTCCTGCTATGGATGTGTGATCCATTCAACCTTGCAACAAATATTTCCTAAACACTTACACTGAACTAGGCATGGTACTGGGTGCAGATATAGTTCAGTGAGCAAAATGAATGCAGATCCTGTCATTGCGTGGTGTCCCTTCCAGCAGAGGAGACACAAGGAAACAATGAGCATGCTGATGAACTCTGCCGTGCATTAAAAGGCTGGAAGTGGTGCAAAGAGGGTCAAGCAGGTGAGTGGAACAGGGTATGGAGTGGGTGGTGGGATGGTGCTAGAGCAATGTCAAATAGGGCAGCCATGGTTGGTCTTCTTGGAAAGGGTGGAATTGAGCAGACCCCTGATTGACAGCAACAGCAGCGAGGGAGGGATCTGAACAACTGGAGAAAGCATTGCAGGCAAGGGGAACAGTGAGCTGAAAGGTCATCACGTGGGTGTGTTCCTGTGTTCTAGAAATGGCAATGAGGCCAGGGAGGTTGGAAGGAGGAGAGTAGAGAAGGCAGGAGAGGAGGTTAAGGAGGTGACAGGTCCCAGATTTGAAGGTCCTTGACACCAATTTCAAGACTGCTTTTAGCATGCCATGTGAACACTCTACCACTGAGCCACTTCTCTAGTCCCTCAAAACCATGTTTTCCTCTGAGAAAATGGAGACCACCACAGGGTATCAGGCAGAGGAGTAGCCATGACTTCACAAGATCACTCTGGCTGCCATCCTAAGAATACTGTGTTGTGGGAAGGGAAAGAGCAAAGTGGGTGGGCTTTGTGGAAAGTTGGCAGTGATCCGGGTGAAAGGCAATGGTGGTGGCCATGGAGGTAGTGAGGCAGGTTGAGTTCTCACTGCATTTCAGATACGCAGTGACGGTGGAGCCAAAATCTCGACAGATGAGATGTGAGAAAGAGAATTGTCATCAGTGTATGGTCACCAGCTGAGATGATGGAAACCGAGGATGGGTCAAACTCGAAGGCAGAAGGAATTCAGTTTCAAAATTAAGAGGCTGACTATAGCTAGTACAGTGGTACAAGCCTATACTCCCAGTGGCTTGGGAGCTTGAGGCAGGAGAATCTCAAGTTCAAAGTCAGCCTCAGCAACTTAGTAAGGCCCTAAGCAACTGGGCAAAACCTTATCTCAAAAACAAAAGAAAACAAACAAACAAAAAGAAGCAGGCTGGAGATGTGGCTCAGTGGTTAAGCACCATAGGATCAATTAATCCCTGGTACCAAAAAAACAAAAAAGAGGCTGATATCATGTGATATCCATGAAGGTGCTGAGTAGGCAGTTGAACACGTGAAAGTTCAGGAAAGAGGCCTGTGTGGGAAACACACCATTAGGCGTTACCAGCATAAATATGGTTCTTGAAGCCATGATTAGATGAAAGAACAGGGGAACATGGGTCAAAGACTGTACCCTAGGGCACTCTAAAGACATAGGCTCAGCTCAAAGACTGAGAAAAAGCAGGCAGTGATTCAGGGGGGAAACCAAAAGAGGTTGACATCTTGTAAGCCATGTGAAGAAGGTATATTAACGATTAGAATGGCAAGCACCCCCACCTGACTTTTTAATCTGTTGCGTTGCTCATGAATGTATTTGTTGCAAGTACTGGGAAACAGAAAGAGAGTCAGTTAAATATTTATTCTTCTCACACAAAGAAAGGAATCTGGAGGTGATTAGGTCAGTGTGAGAAAGTCATCAACTTGATTTTCAACTTCTCCTCTGTCTCCTTGATTTTCAACTTCATGGTCAAAAGATGGCAGCTGCAACACCCGGCAGTGTCACTAAGTCCCAGGCAAGAAGATGCGGGAAAGGCAGAATGAGAAAGAAAAACTTTTGCTCAAGTCTTGGCCTTTTTAATGCACTAGGAAAGTCCTCCCCCAAAATTATACCTACATGGTATTGGCTAGAATCAAATTCTACCTGCAAGGGAATTTGAGTATTTTGCTTTTCTACATTTGTATTAGAAAAAAGCAATAAAATGATATTTAGAAAGGATAAGTGAGCCAATCTGCTCTGACATAGATTATGATATCTGCTGCAAAGGGTAAGAAATTACACAGACATAAGGATCTCCTGGCTGTGGAAATAGGAAACTAGGGCACCCTTGGTAATATTGCTCGGATACATGAACTGTTGTCTTTGTACCCATAGCCACAAGTTGTACCCAGATCGTTGTCCTACTGCTTCCAGTTGAGCCTCATTTTGTCTTTATTGTGATCGATATCCAAGAATTTCACACACGACAGCTCTTCCTTTGACTCTGTATTGGACCAATACTATCCTCATCTGAAATGGGACCAGCTAATAGGTGACTTCAAGAGCCAGACAACTTTTCAGCCCCTCCATCAGGGTTCTGCACCTGCCTTTCAAAGAGATGTTCTATCTGTGAACTACAATTATCAAAGAACCATGGACACACTTTATAAGGGGAAGGTCAACTAAAGTATCCAAGCGTGCCTTTCTTTTGCCTTAGACGACTCCTACCTTCTCTGCCTGGTTAAAAAATATTAGTTCAAAGCCCAGTTCAAATGCCCCCGTCAGCTCCCCTTGGTAATGAAAGTTTCTTTTCTCTGTACTCTGATAGCATATTTAGCCAAAATTTGTAAGCTGCAGCTAAGATAATGACTACAGAGAAATTTATAGCATTAGAAAGAATTATGGTCTTAAATAAATTATCTAAGCTTCTACCTTAAGAAACTAGAAAAAATAAGTAATCAGAAGTAAAGAAGTAATAAAGAATATAAATCAATGAAATAAAAATGGATCAAATAACAAATAGACACACAATGAGGCCAAAAGTTGACTCTTCAAACCTATAAGATTGATAAACCTCCAGTCAAAATCAACAATAAAAATAAAAAAGATAGCACCATGAATTAATGGGAGGACAACACTATAGGGTCCTTCAATATTAAAAAATAATGAAGGAATACAGTCAACAACTTCATGTAATGAATTCAATAACTTACATGGCAAATCCCTTTCAAAACACCAACCAACCAATAATAAATATCTGAAAAGCCTTACATCTATTAAGAAAACTGAATTAGCAATTTATAATCTTCCAACAAAGAAATTTCCAAGCCTAGACACACAGTGGCAAGTTATATCAAACATTTAAGGAAAAAATAATATGAATTCTAAACAAACCCTTCCAGAAAAGAGGAGGATGAAACCTATCCAGTTCATTGTTACCTTGATACTAAATGTTATGGTTTGGATGAACAATGTCCACCACACATGTCATATGTGATAATGCAGAAATGCTGAGGTGAAATGATTGGTTATAAGAGCCTGAACCCAATCAGTGAGTTGATGCCCAGAGAGGGATTAACTGGCAACTGTAGGCCTCCAGGGTGTGGCTGGAGGGGGTAGGATATTGGGGGTGTGCCTTTGGGATGTATATTTTGTATCTAGTGCGGAGTTATCTCTCTGCTTCCCCATAGTCATAAGAGCTGCATCCCTTCATCATACTCTTCCACCATAATGTTCCCAAGGAATAGAGCCAGCCTAATAAATATAGTGACCTCTGAAGCTGTGACCCCAAAATAAAATTTTCCTCCTGAAATTGTTCTTGTAAGGTCCTTTAGTCACAGCACTGAAAAAGCCGACTAAAACACCAAATGAAGGTAAATCATGACCATAAGAGAAACCACATGTCATTATCAATCGTGAACTCAGATTTAAAACTCCTTCATCAGGCACAGTGATGCACACCTATAATCCCAACAGCCAGGAGGTTGAGGCAGGAGGATAGCAAGTTCAAAGCCAGCCTCAGAAACTTATTGAGGCCCTAAACAACTTAGTGAGAGACCCTGTCTCAAAAATAAAAAATAAAAGGACTGGCGATGTGACTCATTGGTTATGTACTCCTGGGTTCAATCTCTGTATCAAAGATAAAACAAAACAAAACAAACAAACAAAAATTCCTTCCTAAAACATTAGAAAATCAAATCCAGCAATATATAAAAAGAATAATAAATCATAACTCAGAGAATTTTAGCTCAAGAATTCAATATTGTTTTGGTACTTGGAAATCACTCAAAACAATTCACCATATTAAAAAATGGGGAAAAAACACAAATCATATGATTATATCAAGGTTAAAAGGGAAAAAAACTTTTCACAGAATACATTTATTGCTGATAAAAATTCTCACCAAACCAAGAAGGAAACTCCTTAACTGATAAAGGATATCTACAGAAACCTATGCGTTATTTTTAATGGTGAAAAACTGAATAATTTCTCCCTAATATCAGGAATCAAGCAAGCATGTGGCTTTTGCTGTTTCCATCCAGCTGTGCCCTGGAGTTCCTAACCAGTGCAGTAGGTGAAAAGAAGAAATGAAAGGCTGCAGCACTGGGAAAAAAGAAGGAAAATTGTCTTTACTTACAGATAACGTTATTATCTATGTAAAAATATTCTAAAAATGTTCAAGTTGGCAGAATATAAAGTCAATTACATTTCTTTTTTCTTTTTTTTTTTAAGAGAGAAGGACAGTGAGAGAGAGAGACAGAGAAAATCAATTTTTATTGAGTTTTTCACATGACTTTCGTTGCTCCGACACTTAGTTGTGTACTTGGGTGCTGGGGTTTGAACCCGCGTACTTGCGCATGCTGGGCAAGCACCGTAACCGCCGAGCCACCGCTCCAGCCCCATCAATTACATTCTAAAAATGACCAACAAACACAATCGAAAGAACACCATTTAAACATCAAAACATGAACTACTTATAAGTAAATTACCAAAAACATGTAAGAGTACCACCCATCCCACAGGTCAAGGATTTTGGTCCCAGCAGGCAGGTTACCAGATAAGTCCCAAGGATGACCCCCACCTACCCACAACTGTCCCATGAAACCACTCTGCGGGCCCAGGACACCACCTGAGAAGGACCCTTGTCTGGAGCTGCCCTGCCCACTTGCTGCATAGGTCTAACTCTCGTCCCAAGCCAATAGGCACCCAGGACACACCCAAGGAGGACCCCCGCACAGAGCCACCCCTCCCCACCAGCATGGACCAAAGACTCTGCTACTGAGCCAGCAAATGCCCAGGACACCCCACTTACCCCTGCCCAGAGCCGCCCAGCTGCAGCACGTAGCTGCCAGATCCAGATATTGGGCCCATTCCTGCCACCAAATATCTCAGTTCCTATTGCACCATGCAGGCAGGCCCATTCTGGCCTGTGCCACACCTCTGAGACCCCTGGGCACAGCAACCACCCCCACTTCTGTGCTTTAACAATCCAGTGGGCTGCCCCATGCCCCCAACAGATTACAGATCCACATCCTGGAGCCTTGACCCAAAAGATGCAGCAAAACAAAGTTCCAGGCAGACACAGTTTCCTGGAAGGAGGTGGTCATCAGAGGGGTGCTGTCTAACCCAGCTTTGACCTGCAAAGAGAAGCCCCTGAAGACCTGCCTGGCTCCAGCACAGAGAACCTCAATTCAAAGATCCAGAAGAAGCTCTACAAAAATGAGGAATCAAACTAGAAAAGGTTCATCACAAACCCACAACTCCCCAAACAAGGTGCCCATGGACAGGGAGCATAATGAAAACCTAAAAAAATTGTCAACAATCTGATCACTAAAAGGAACAATGAACTAAAAGAAGATTTAGTGAAGGGACTAAGAGAAAAAACTCAAGAGATGAATAATAGGTCTATTATCAAAGAAATAGACAAACTGAAAAAGGAAGTAACAGAGCTAAAATCTTTAGTCAATCACATCAGAGGAACAATGGAAGAATTTAATAGTAGACTTCTATAGAAAACAGAACCTCAGCTCTTGAAGAAAGAACTTCTGACAATGAGGATAGGCTAACCAAGCTTGAGCACATGGATGACAGAAAAAAAAACTCAAAAGAATGAGCAGAATTTTCAAAATGTCTGGGATGAAATCATAAGAAGCAATCTAGGAGTAATTGGGATACAAGAAGAAATTGGAATGCAAACAAATGCCATAAAGAACATTCTCAATGAAATAGTTAAAGAAAAAATTTCCCATATTAAAATAGAGTCAGTTATGCTCATTCAGGAATTTTATAGGACACCTAATAGGCCTAATCAAAAGAGAAGCTCACCAAGACACATCATATTCAAAATGCACAATAGGGAAATCATGGAAAGAATATTAAAAGCTACAAGAGAGAAACATCAAATGATATTTCAATCTCTAAATAACCACAACCTGCCAAGAATACTATACCCAACAAAATTCAGCTTCAGATTCGAAGGGGACATGAGAACATTCCATGGTAAGATCAAACTTGCAACATTCATGAACAGAAAACCAGCATTACAAAGAATTCCCAAAGATAAACTCCAGATAAAAGAACAAGCAAAAAATCATCAAAACCCACAGAGGAAATTCAATAAAAGTACATGCTACCAAAAATACAACTAAAACAGCACATAATTCACTAATAAAATGCAATGACTATGAACCACAACCACATAATAATCCTAACACTGAATGTGAATGGTCTCAACACACCAATCAAAAGACAGAGATTGTCAGATTGGATCAAAAAACATAATCCAACAATATGCTGTTTACAGGAGAACCATCTTCCAGCTAAAGATATCCGCAGATTGAGGGTGAACGGATGGAAAAAAAATTCCTCAGGCTTATGGCACAAAAAAGCAAACAGGTGTTGCAATACTTAAATCCAGCAAAGTAGATTTCAACCAAAATATAATCAGAAGAGATTTTTAAAAAAGGCTACTACATCATAGTAAAGGGAACAATACATCAGGAAGATAAAACCACAGAAAATATTTATGCTCCAAACACCAACAATCCATATGTGGAAAAAATACTCCAGGACATAAAATCACTTATGAACAACACAATAATACTGGGAGACTTTAATACTCCTTTATCACCAATAGACAGATCATCAAAGCAAATAAATAATGAAGAACTCTCCAGCCTAAAGAACTCCATACGTCAAATGGACTTAAAGACATCTGTAAAATATTCCACCCCAAATTGGCTGAATATACCTTCTTCTCAGCAGTGCATGGATCCTTCCCCAAAATAGAACATATTCTAATTCACAAAGGAAATCTCAGCAAATATAAAAAAGTAGACATTATTCCATGTATCCTATCAGACCACGGCACTATGGCCCTAGCAAAAACTAAAAACAGAAAATTCATGGAGATTAATACCTTATTAAATGAAGAATGGATCCAAGAAGACATGAGAGGAGAAATCAAGAAAATTTTGGAAATGAATAAGAATGAACACACAACATGTGGAAACCTCTCAGACAGCATTCTTAAGGGAAAATTTATAGCACTGAGTGCCTGCACTACAAATTTGGAGAGATCTTGAATAAATAAGCTTATGCTCCACCTCAGAATCCCTACAGAAGGAAGAATAATTAATCCCAAAGCCAACAGAAGGCAAGAAATAGTCAAGATCAGAGCTGAAATAAATGAAATAGAAAACAAACAAAAATAAAGCAATAAAAAGAATCAACAAAACAAAGAGCTGGTTTTTCAAAAAATAAATAAATAAAACTGACAGACCCCTAGCCTATCTCACTAAAAGAAGGAGGGAAATTAAGAAAATCAACAAAATCACCAATGTAAAGGGAGCAATCACCACTGACCCCATGGAAATCCAGTGGATTTTCAGAACCTATTTTGAAAAACTATATGCTTCTAAATCAGATAATCTGGAAGACATGGACAAACTTCTAGACACTTACAACAAATTAATGCAGGATGATATCGAAAGCCTAAACAGTCCAATAACAGGCACTGAAATCAAGACAGCAATTAAAAGCCTTCCAAAGAAGAAAAGATCAGGACCTGATGGATCCCCTGCTTAATTTTACCACACCTAGGAGGAGGAGCTAATACCTCTCCTTATTAAGCCATTCCAAGAAACTGAAAAGGAGGGAACTCTCCCAAACATTTTTTTATGAGGCAACCATAATCCTGATACCAAAACCCAACAAGATACATCAAAAGAACACTACAGACCAATATCCCTGATGATATGCAAAAATCCTTAATAAAGTTGTAGAAAACTACATTCAAAAACACATCAAGAAGATAATTCATCACTCTCAAGTGGGCTTCATTCCAGGGATACAAGGCTGATTCAACATAGACAAATCAATAAATGTGATTCATCACTTAAACAAAATTAAAAACAAAAACCATATGATCATCTCAATTGACACAGAAAAGTCCTTCAATAAAATCTAGCACCCATTTATGATCAAAACTCTGGAGTAGATAGGGTTTAAAGGAACTTATCGTAACTATGTAAAGGCCATGTATGACAAACCCACAGCTAGAGAATTACTAAATGGAGAAAAGCTGGAAGCATTTCCACTAAACTTGGGAACAAAAAAAGGCTGTCCACTCTCACCATTTTTATTCAGTGTAGTCCTAGAAATCCTAGCCGGAGTAATCAGGCAAGAGAAGAAATCAAAGGGATAAGATTAGGAAGAGAAGAAGTCAAACTATCCCTTTTTGCTGATGACATGATCCTACATCTAGAAGACCCAAAAAAACTCCACCAGAAAACTGTTTGAGCTTATAAACAAATTCAGGAAAGAGTCAGGCTACAAAATCAACACCCATAAATCAATAGCTTTCCTATACACTAACAATAATGGGGCAGAAGAAGAAATCAGGAAATTGGTTCCATTCACAATATCCTCAAAAAGAATAAAATACTTCAGAATTAGTCTAACAAGGGAAGTAAAAGACCTCTACAACCATTAAACACTGAAGAAAGAAATTTAAAAAAGATCTGAAAAGATGGAAAGACGTTCCATTTTCTTGGTTAGGCAGAATTAATATAATTAAAATGGACATTCTGCCATAAGCACTACACAGATTCAATGCAATCCCCATCAAGATGCCAATGTCATTCTTTACAGATATTGGAAAAGCAATTCTCAAATTCATTTGGAATAACAAGAAACCCAGAATAGCCAAAGAGGTTTCACAATACCAGATCTAAAAATATACTATAGAGCTGGAATAACAGAAACAGCATGGTATTGATATCAAAACACACATGAAAATCAATGGAATAGAAGACTCTGAGATAAACCCACAAATCTTTAAACATCTGCTCTTTGTCAAAGGGGGTCAAAAAATTGTGCTGGAAAAACTGGGCAGTCACTTGCAGAAAGTTGAAATTAGATCCTCGTGTCTCATCTTCCACAAAAAAATCAAATCAAAATGGATCAAGGAATTAGGAATTAAACCAGCTACCATACAACTGCTAGAAGAAAAATTAGAACCAACATTCCAGCATATGGGAGTAGGCAATGACTCAACAAGACTCCCAAAGCAAAAGAAGTAAAGTCAAGAATCAATGAGTGGGATGCCATTAAACTAAAAAGCTTTTGCTCAGCCAAGAAATTGGTCAAAAGTTTTAAGAGAGAACCTACAGAATGGGAGATAATCATAGCCTGGGATTCCTCCGACAGAGGATTTATAACCAAAATTTACAAAGAATTCAAAAACCTTCACATCAAAAACATAAACAGGGGCTGGAGTGGTGACTCAGCAGTTAAGCACTTGCCTGACATGCGCAAGAATGCCGGTTCAAACCCCAGCACCACACATACAGTGAAGTGTTGGAGCAACTAAAGCCACATGAAACTAAATAAAATTAATTCTCTCTCTCTCTCTCTCTCTCTCTCTGACTCTCTCTCTCTCTCTCTTTAAAACACACACACACACACACACACACACACACACACTCTCTCTCTCTCTCTCTCTCCAATCAATAAATGGGTTAGAGAGCTAAACAGAAACTTCTTAACAGAAGAAATTGAGCAAGCCAATGAATACATGAGAAAGTGTTCTAAATCACTGGTAATCAGAGAAATGCAAATCAAAACTACATGAAGATTTCACCTCACTCCAGTCAGATTGACAAAGATGAAGAATATATACAATAACAGATGCTAGGGGGGTTGTCGGGAGATATGAACACTAGCACACTGTTGGTGGAACTGCAGACTGGTACAGCTGCTCTAGAAAGCAGTG
Organism: Aplodontia rufa; assembly: GCA_004027875.1. NCBI lineage: Eukaryota > Metazoa > Chordata > Mammalia > Rodentia > Aplodontiidae > Aplodontia > Aplodontia rufa. The sequence continues at coordinate 13,455 of PVKS010019979.1, read as the reverse complement.
TGGAGAATCCTCAAAAAATTAGGGATGGTTCTACTGTACAACCCAGCTATTCCTCTTCTGGGTATTTCCCCAGAAGAGCTAGAATCTGCATATTACAGTGACACAGCAAAATCAATATTCATAGCAGCTCAATTTACAATAGCTAAATTACAGAATCAACCCAGATACCTATCATTGGATGAATGGATCCAAAAGCTCTGGTATATATACATATATATATATGTATATGTATATATACACACACACAATGGAGTTCTACTTAATTATTAGAAACAATGATATTATGATATGATAATTGAAGGTAAATGGATAGCAATGGAAGAAATTATGCTGAGTGAAATTAGCCAAACACAGAGACTAAATGGTCAAATGTTTTTGCTCGGGCTGGCGTGGTGGCTCAGTGGTTTTGGCACTTGCCTGGCAAGCACAAGGACCTGGATTCAAACCCCAGCACCATGTACACAACTAAGTGTTGGAGCAACTAAGGCCATGTGAAAAACTAAATAAAGTTGTTTCTCTCTTTCTCTGTCTCTCTCACTGTCCCTCTCTTTAAAAAAAAAAAAATGTTTTCGCTCATTTGCTCATTTGTGGAGGCTAGAGCAAAACCCAGGCTTGAGTGAAAGGTTAAACTCTTGTACTAGACCCACCAAACTTAAAGCCACGCATAATCTAGGGGAAACATAGATATGTAGGGGGTGGTAGGGAGGGAGGCAAGAGGAGGGGATGATAGGGAGGGATCCAGGTAGAGAATCAGTAATGTAGCTTACTCTTTAGTCCCCCAAGAACTCAAATAATACTTATGCAATCATTTAATTCTGGAAAATGCACAATCGTGTGTGTGTGTGTGTGTGTGTGTGTGTGTGTGTATGGAGAGAGAGAGAGGAGAAAGAGAGAGACATTTATAACTGGTATGGGGGAATACAGGGGAGTCAAGAAACTAGGGTGTGGATAAGGTTTGAGTGATTCCAGATTAGGATCAGGGGCATATCATAGTGTTACCACATATGCATTTATGATTGTACAAAAATTCAACTCCTCAATAAAAAAAAGAAAAACTATGTAAGCACACTAGAAACTACAAAATAAGCAGCTCTTTGTATCAGTGGGTTTTGCATCCACAGATTCACCCAGCTGTAGATGGTAAATGTGTTTTGTTTTGTTTTTAAATGCCAGCATGGTGGTACACAACTGTAATCCCACTACTTGGAAGCTGAGGCAGGAGTATTGCAAGTTCCAGGCCAGTCAGGGCAACTTAGCAAGACCCTGTCTCAAAATAAAAAGGATGGGAATGTAGCTCAGTAGTAGCTCAGTGGTAAAGTGTCCCGGGATTCAATCACCAGTATCAACAAAACGAAAAATAAAAAATGTTCTGAAAAGTGAAACTTGATTTGCCACAGGCTGAGCACTCTGTTCAATCTACTCAAATAAAGTGGTGCATATGCTCTCCCTGCTGCAGCCCTGCAATCTCACAGATCCTCAGTCTCTCCAGCACTTGTGGTCGGAGAATGACTTGCAGGTGTCCCGTTTGGGCACAATGTGTGTATACTGTGACAATTGTATGTATACTGTAAGTATACCATCTTTACTTTTCTTGTCATTTCTTAATTAATACAGTATAACAACTCTTTAGACAGCATTTCCATCATATTAGGCATTGTAAGCAATTCAGGGACGACAAAGTATACAGAAGGATTGTGTAGGTTATGGGCAAAAACTATGCCATTTTATATAAGGGACTTGCACGTCTACATCTATGGATTTGGGGATCTGCAGGAGGTGCTGGAACCAATCCCCCATGGATACCAAGGAATCCCCGATCTTCTCTAATGAGCTGTTAGCAAATCTGACCAAGCTCTGTCCCAGAGAGGGAATGTGTCTTCATTATTCCCTGCCTCCAACAGCTCTACCGTCTGTTCTCGAGAGGCACTATTTCCATTTATATAGGGGTCTTGCCTATTGTAATAATTCCTAAATCTGAAGGCCTAAAAAAGTGCTTAGCTAATAAAGTTGGAGAATAGAGAGGTAACAGTTTGAAGGACAGATGTGGCAGGGGCCATGGAAGTTCCTGGAATCACAGCAAGGACAGGGACTGCAGGAAGCAAGGGTGCTCCAGCCTAGGCTCCGCACACTCAAATTCTCTAGCTACTTCATGTCCTCTGTTGCAAAAAAAGCTTCCATTTTGTCTGAAGGCTTCAGCAAGCTGCACTCTCTATCCTATCCCCTTGGGACTCCAAGGAAGGACGATGCCTGCCACCTCCCACAATGCACTGTGCTGCCCTGCCCTTCTGTGTGATGTAATGGTCCCCTCAGGTAATGAACTGGATGGAGTAAACCCTGCCAGCTTCCTCGTTCAGGCTTGAGCATTTTACAGATCAACACAACAAAGAGAAGTCTGATCTACAATAAATATTTGTGGAAGGAATTAATTTAAAAATGACTTTCTGCAGCAGGATCATTGCGGCATGTTCTCAAGCATTTTTTTTTTCATTTAGGAAACCAAACCCAAGCCTTTCCAGGGAGAAAGAAAGGACACGTAAGCATCTCAGGCTAATGAAAGATGCATCCGCTCTGGAAACGTCTTTGCATGCACCTGATCCTACACGGAGCCCTGCGGGACAGCAAGCCGAACAAAATTAGAAGTGTGAGGAAATACACGGAACAGAGACAAAAAAAGGTTTTCTTCATTTCAAAGGGCGAGTTAATTCCCAGTCAAGTCTAAAGCTCTGACCAACCTAACAGTCTGTAGCTCAAGCACTGCACAGAAAACACTGGATCCGATTCTGTTTGCAGCAGTCAGCATGAATTGTAATGAAATTCAAAATAGACAGGATACACATGCTCCAGAGGGAAGTCATTAATACCCATGAATAATGATAAAGCAAAATACCATCTGCCAGGATAATGTGGCAAATCTTTTTAAAATTCCAATTAGCCTATAAACCAGAAACAGGGAGCAAATATGTTCCCCTACCATGTGAGACCATGTGTCCTTGATGACTCCATTGCTTTATATGTAAACTAAAACATGGGTGATGGAAACATTGTCAGTGTGTGAATATATTTTGAAGATTACATTCATTATTCTTTAGGGCATGGGTATTGTTATGTAGCCAGGTGGAACAGAATGTGTTAATCTGCTAATTAAGGCCACATATGTATTTTCCCATATAGTTTAATGGTGGGGGTGAAAGATTGTATCTGTTAGAAACACAGTATATTAATTCTGCTAAAACAACACAGTTAGATTTAATTCTTACATGTATTTGGAGGCAGAGATAATGAAGCATTTCTATCGCACTTACCCCAGGGAAAATTGTCTAGTCTATGATGGATTCAGATATTCTAGGCCATTTTCCTGAGCTGCATTTGATGAAACACATCCCTATTAAAGTCATAATGCCTATTATTAGACCTTTATGTTATAGCTTGTAAAGAAATTGTTCTGATCACAAATATGTAGGATAGTTCCACAGGCTGACACATTCATCGCTCGTCTTGGAAAACATTGAAGTAGAACAAGCTACTTCTGAGCATGGCTGTTTCCCAGTATTACTTGCTTTCCCATGGCTTGCTGTAGTGTAAATGTCAGTGGAATTAGTGTGTTTGGAATCTCTAATCCCAGGGCTGTCATTGCTCAGTTACATAGTTTTTACAAAAGTCATGAGTCTTGTGATACTCTGGTTTCCTCTCCTATAAAATGTCTTCCTGTCATTGTAGGAATAAGAGGAAAAGTCAATGGTAAGAATAGAAAAAAAAAGTGTAAAAAAATCTTTGAAAAGTTTAAAACCTTCCAATAATAAAAGTCACTTTTATGTTAGCATGGCTGGAGAAAGTACGTAGAGTTGTTGGCACTGTATTAAGAGGTAGAATTGAACAGCTAAAAAAAAAAAGAGAGAAAATGATCTCTCCGGTCACGCTTGGAGCACTCCATGCTGATGCTACATTAGACAGCTCTAATTCAATCAGCAGGATTATTGTTCCCAGGGATCTGTCTCCTTCGCAGGGCTGGAATGCAGTAGAGCTGATACCCAACTCTGTGGTGGAATTCCTAAGGAGATTTGCTTTGATCCGCAGGCTATTTGTGTTGGGGCAGTAAGGAGTTATATTGGGATAGGATGCGATGTTCCAGTTATTAACAGAATTTTCATTATCCATGAGTTGAAAATAAGGTGAGTTGTATTGTTTTATTTTGTTTTTTTCTAATTCCTAGTCATTTGCTTCGACATGCTTCAGAATACAAACACCAAGTTCTCGGGTTGGGGATTTAGCTCAGTGGCAGAGCGCTTGCCTAGCATGTGCAAGGGCCCAAGTTGGATCCTCAGCCCTGAAAAAAAAAAAGAAAAATAAACCCTAAGTTCTCCCAAGCTTATCCCAACACATATCTTCCAATCCAATTTTGAAGGACATGATTCCTGAGCGTTGCGGGATTGGGGATAGAAAACTGCAAATAATCTGCAAAGCCAGTGATTCTCATGCAGACCTTCAGGAATTTAGATGGCATTCATACAGGAAGATACGGGCTCAATGTCAATTTATTTCTGCACACCTTTGGGCTTAGCCATTTTACTTGCAACAATCTCTCTGAACAAGACACCACTCTAGGTGTCCAATAATGTGTGTGCAAGGATGTTCAGGGAGTCATTTTAATTGCAAAGAACTGGAAACTATGACTCTATTTTGCAGGAATGTGATTGTATAAAATATAGTACATTTACATAATGGGATACCAGAAAGCTGATAAAAAATGTAAGGCCTACCTATATATGTTTCCCACAGAGATCTCCACGATACAGTACAAAAAAATGAAAAAGCTCTGTGGACTGTGGCTGATGAAGCATCCATACTGGTTCTTCAGCTGTAATGAAAGCTCCATTCTAAGAGATGTGGATGATGGGGGAGGTGTGCCCATGTGGGCACAGGGGGCATCTGGGAAATCTCTGCATCTTTCACTGAATTATACTGTGAACCTAAAACTGCTTTAATAAATCGTCAATCAGAAAAAGAAAAAAAGTACATTGCAAAATACTGCATAAAGTGCAATCACATTTAGGCAAAACCTGAAACTGAAATCGAGGTATGTACAGACAGATATGTATACATACCCATGATGTGGTTTTGCCTCTGGAAAATAAGACAGGGACAGGGAAAAGACACAGTGGGGAGAGGCTTTAACATTACCATTTACATACTTCTACACTGTCTGAATGTTGTACAGAGTAAACGTGGCCCTCTGTTCCTTATGTAGGAGGGAAGTACCACACCACAAAGACAAGAGCGAACAAAAAAAACAGGACCAAAGATGAGCCAAGTGCCAATCGTCTATATGTCAAGTGATGTGTCTGAAAACTAACTAAATAGCTCAAATAATATCTCAATCTTAAGATATATATTGGTTCATCAAAAACATATATAGAGTCCAAAAAAAAATTTAAGAAAACAGAGTCCTACTGAAATGTTGCTAAGAAAGTTGAACAGGATTGCTTTAATATTTATAATTAAACTAAAAACAAAAAAAATGTTGGAACCTCAGCATGACTTTAAATTATACATATATATCATTTATTGAAATATAAAGATCTTCATTTACAGGCTTTAAAAGGTAAAAATGAACAGGGGTGTTCGTAATACATTTTGTATTGGTGGACCCTCTGTATCAAATTAGCTCTTCTCGCACATTCACCACACCACTATTTTGGGAACATGTAAGTATTTTTCTCTTTATTATTTCTAAAATATAAATTTTGGACATTCAAAAGTGCAACAGTTAATGTGCCTGTGGGGAATATCACAGTTAAAAAAATATAAACAAAGGCAGTGATACAGCTCGTCATAAATGTTTGGCAGTGTTCTCCAAGTCTATATAGAAATACATATATACATATCGATGTATAACATCATTTTATCTTACGTCCCTCTTCACAAAAATAGGACCATTTTGTACAGATTGGCAGACCACATTTTAAGGATATCACCGATCATTTAAAAAGTCACAAATTGTGTTTCGCAGGCCAGCTTTGATTGTCATCATAGAAATAGAAAGCAGGGAGGATTGGCAAATTTTCTTTGGGGGACTTTGCAGGAGATCAAAAAGAAAATAAATTTGAGATACACTGAAAACACTGTAAAGGGAAAAAAGCAGCCCCATTTAATCTCAGGTGGGTGCATTTGTGAGGACTGGAAACTGCTGGTCTGAGAATCTTTGTTCAGCCTCACTGATGTCACACAAGACTCAAAGTAACATCAGAATGCAAAGCACCAACAAAATGAGGCTGTACAAGGCAGAGTGAGTGGTAAACAGAATGCTTGAGCTGTGATTCTAGAAACACACAAATGTATTTCAAGTCTAATTGGCTCCACGGAACCGAGTCAGGTTTTCATTCTTAATTGGCCAATCTGGCTCAGTCTTCACACTTACTATGAAAAAGGTGGATAGGAAAGTTGGGGCTTGCATTGAGATGACACCAGTAGGTAGTCAAGTACCTTGTTATTGCTGCTACATCTTCCAAAGCATCACCTGCTGGAAGCAAATACAGTGATTGCAGTAATCACAGCCCATGTTTCATTCATTTGGGGTTGGCAATTAAGCACATTGCAGAGAATGCCAATGAGCCCACACTCACCAGTTTGACAGTTTGAATGGATGTGACAATCCATCCTCGCACCTAAACCCAAAATATTAGAAAAACTTTTTAATCTTTTTCATCAAAATATTGACCTGGCTATCCAGAGACTTGGAAATGATGCAAACAGAATTGTGTCATGTTTTTTACAACCTTTTCCATGGGGGAGGACAAGTCCGGTTCCCCCATGCAGTGGGAAGCAATGTCTTCACTTTGCCTCAAACTTTTAGAAGATGTGCCAAAACCAAGACTTAGCTTTCCAAGCCTCAGCTAAGACTGGAAAGTTAAATTAAGGGCATCAATTGCTTGCTAGATACATGGCATTAAACGTCACTGACCTAAAGCCAAGGACCTAAATAGTAGGTTTCCTGCATGGTTGACTTTTAGCCCAGTTCTAAATTTCAAATTATTTTTTTCCCATGGCAACCTTCTGTAACCTAAGCCAGTGTTTCTGAAAAGTGGCTGACTCCCAATAGCCAGGGAGTTTATGAAAATATAGGTCCCTACTTCCCTCAAACTTGATAATCCAATTCTCTGCAATGGAGACCCAAAATGCAGGGATTCTAGTTGCCGGTTATATGTGGGAACCACAGTCAGGCACACACAGCCTTCACATAACACCTTTATGGTCCCAGGGTTTCAAACTCTTTCTCTTATAGGTAAGAGATGAATGAAAGAAGCTGATATCATCCTTCTGAATCTTAAGGTTCGTAGATTTGGGGATCCACCAGTTATCTCCGCTCATGAAAGAAGCTTCTGCAAATCCATTGTTCTTGCTGACTGTTGTAATTTCCACTGGGTCACGACACAAGAAGTCACATTCGGCACAAGCTCATGCCTTTCTATTGAGCACACTTAGATTCAGGGGTTTTGCTTGTTTCTAATCCCATTACTTCAGAGGTCATTAACTGTTTTTAGTACAATGGATTAGGAAACCTATTCAATACACAATTAAAAGCTTTGACTTCCTGAACATCACTATATATACTTTGCTATGTTTACTAAATTTAATCCACTAACACTATTATCATATTTTATAGAGAAACATGTTATTTAATATAAATGTCAAAAACTGTCAATCTTGTCACCTACTTAGTAAGGGCTTTTTTAAATTGTGCTTTCTCTGTAGGGAAATTGTGTTACATATTACACATTTAGCATTACTGATAACAGTAGTATTATTATAAACATAGATTACAATACAAAAATGAGTTGTTGGGCTTCTAAAGGACCCAAATCTATCAAATAAGGTTGGTTAATTGTTATCTTTTATCACTTTAACACTAAAAAAAAAAAGAGTAAAATGTGATAGTACCAGTACCATTTAAGGTTCAAAAGTGGTTTTGCATGCACTTCATAAGAAAATCCAACAGCAGCTGACAACCAGGTTTTGAGAGAGAAGTACATGGATGGATTGAGTGGTCTCTTCAGAAGTCCAGAGAAGCGAGTTAATACAAATCGAAATGCATCCTTGGTTAGAGTTATTTACATAATTACAATGCTGGAGTTTTGTTTCAGTACAAATTGTGCATGTGGGAATCTCACCAATGCCCTTGAAACACAAAGCTCGACTTCTGTGGCCTATTATGCCCTTGTCCATCTATTTCTGCACTTCACACACCGCTGAGATGCTCCTGAAGCACTGCAAGAGGCAATGCTGGAAAAGTTCATTTCGAAATATCCCATTCATTCAGATGTAGAAGGCGCCCCCAGGCCCTGGGCTGGGAACTGCTACCAAATCCTCCTCTCAACCTTTGCATTGTGATAAAGTGGTTTTCTTAAAGGGATCCAAAGGTGGCTCCCGGAGTAGAAGGTACGCCCTAAATCTGCCAGTTACAGGAAGCTGTCCTCCACCAGGTCTGAGGAGTCTATGCCAATGTCGTCCATCATGTCGATGTCCTCAATCGTCTCATCCTCTCTCTTGATGAAGGTGGAGCTGCTGGAACCTGTCTCAATGGCACTCTCTTCCGAGGTCTGCGAGCTGGCCGAGGGGGAGAGAAGGAAAGGTGAGACATGAGGACACATCAGCTAGGCTGTGGCTGCCAAGGCAAATGAGCTCAGGCTGCCTGGTGTGGCAAGCCTGCCACCCGCCAGACAGCTGCTCATCACCCCTCGCTGCACAGGATCGCATGGAAAACCGAGATGCACAGTCCCTCTTTACTCGGCTTTTCTTCTTTTCTGCCAGGTCTTACACCACTGGGCCCTCCCAGAAACTTCCCGAGCTTTCAGACTGTGTTCTTGGGGTTTCACCCCTCTCCTGAAATGCCTCTTCCCCCTTCTCATGACATCACATGCCCTCTGGGACGGTCTTGAAGGACCAGGTGAAGGCTCTTTACTTCCTAGGATATTGGCTGAGAGGGAGGGTTCCAAAGTAAGAAAGGCTCAGGTCTGGGACAGACTTCACACACTTTACACATCCTGAACTTGAACTTGTCTTCTTGTCTATAAAATGGCATGACAATAATGCCTACCAACACACCTGCTGGGATGATTAAATAAGGTAATAACCAGAAGCATATGAGTGCTCAATAAAGGTTAGCAATTATTACTCAAACTCATATTCCGAATTTGAATAAAGCCTGGGTATGCCATGATCATCAGGGAATGGCTCTTAATTTTCTTATGTATGATCATGATATTGTGATTATGTAGATTCTTATTCTTAGGAAATATATGTCAGACTATTAGGGATGAAATATCTTGGTGTTTCCTCCTTAGCTGCAAATGATGGAGCAAGAAACAAAAAGTCCAAATATGGATGTGTGTGATGTGCTACAAGTACCCACACCATGTATACATGTATACTCTTATAAGAGGCGACGTGCAGCACCTGTGACGTAGCGCAGCTAGATAAAGCAAATGTGGCAAAATGTTAACAACCATTAGCGCTAAGCAGTAGATGTATTCGCACAATATTTCTGTACATTTAAACATTTTTCACAAAAGTTTTTGGGAAAATAATCTTCCCTAAAGTCACCAGCCTGTCACGATTCCCCGTCTGTCCTCCCTTCTGTGAACCCTTACTGTCTTATCCTTGCTATGCCTTGAACTGCTATGTTTATATATATATATATATATACATATATATATGTATATATATATATATATGGTTTTTGGTTTTGGGGGTTTTTTTTCTCCAAATTAATTAGCTTCTGCTGATGGATAGGACCAAAGTCTATTCTTTCTACTGTGAGGCTGCTACACATGCTGAATGCAAGGATACAGGTTTATAGACCATAAAGAGAGGTTGGCCATCTAGAGTGAAGAGACACGCACACACCACACACACCTCACAGGGGTTTTGGCCTCCAGCCGCTTCCTGCCTTTCTAGCCCACTCTGACTCCTTGGCCCATGTCCCTCCTCTCTGCATCCATTTCCAACCAGGGAACTAAGCCTGGCCAGTGGGAAGCCAACAGAAAAAAAGAGTGACCTATCCACCCCTAGGCTCCCACAGCTCAGGCAGCACCCAGACCCCTGAGTTGTGCTGTCCCTTCATAATCCCACAGACTGGGACCTTCCCTATGCCTGAGCTTTTGCCTCCCCATTTATACCTGGTTCTCCCATCTCATCTTGAACCCGGTTCCATTTGGCTGCTCTTGACAATCACCTAGTCCTGATGTGCCTCTCCCTAGGAGCTGGATGCTGCTCCTAGGACCCTGGCCCCAACTAGAGGCCTAATCCTTCCTCGGATCCTGACCCCAACCTAAGTAGGACTTGCATTTATGATCCTACCATGGTAGGAACTGCTGCCCCACCCTGAGGGCAAGTTTGACAGGTAAATCAGGCCCCTCTGTGCCTAGCATTATGCTGTCTCCACTAATCTTTCTCACAGGCAGGAGGCAGGAATTTGGAGACTCAGTCACAGATGAGCAATTCCTAGAAGATCCTTTGGCACTCAAGCTCAGGCTTCATAGAAGGCCCTATAGCTGTACTTTCAATTGGTGCCCCTCTTATACTTAGTGCCTGGCTCCAATGAGTTCTTATCTGTACCAAGCCCTCTACAGCAAGGCCCTGTCTTTTTCATGCCCACTCCCCTCCCAAGGGCAACATCTGAGCCTTAGCAAAAGGCTGATGACTTCCCTGCTGAAACCTGCCTGCCTGCATCCAAAGCCTCCCAGCTGTTGGGTCCTCATGTCACTGCCAGGTCTCACCTGGCTTGGTGAAGTTATTGGGGATATATCATGTGGGTTTCTAAGAAGATTAAGTGCATTACCTTAGTAAAAGTTCTGTTTAGCTGATCTACCTAGCAACTAGAATTGTTTTCTTTGTAAAATGTCAAATTCTGCAGCCCAGACTGGTGCATTCCTAGAAAACTTCTAGGCATCTTTCTGATATTATTCATCAGAAATACTTATCTGATATTATTAACCCCATGGTTTAAACCAGAACACTTTTACACTTGAAATATTACTCAAACCTTCAATAACAAAAAAGAAAGCAAATGGAGAAAAGATCTGAGGCAGAGAGCCCCTGGACACACCGCCCAGCCTTTCCCTCACCCTTCTGAAGTTCCAGCACAGGCCACCAAAACTTGGAGGAACACCATTTGCTAAAGAAGTCTAAACACATTGTAAAAGTTGACCTACACGAAGCATAATTAGAAAGGTAAGTCAGACAGGCCACTTGAATCCTTGCCCTCCAATTCCAAAGACAAAAACTGCACTGTCAAAATTATCCAGGGCCTCTAGATAACAGGGACTGACTATCTATGTTGGTTACGAGAATACAATCAGAAACCTCCAAAATACTGCTATGTTTTGCTTCCTAAAATAGCTGCATGTATTTAACTGAACAACTCAAGAAGAAGGTAAAACAACATCCTGAACAAAGAAGGAAAAAGAGACCCATAAGCAGTGTGGACCTTGAACCACGAGCCACTATCACCCCTCCTGCTCCTGCACAAGAGCCAGGCAAAGAGAGCTGGGCACAGGGTCACAGCCCTGTGCATCTGGTCCATGTGCGCCAGCAGTTCTCAGTCCTGGCTGAGCATTAGCATCACCTTGGTGATCAATTAATGAATCTGAGTAATGATCACCAATGACCACTAAGGTCACCAGAGGCAATAGGGCAGTATGTACCATACTGGTACCATCACACACCATCTCTAAGGCATGTCTGCCAAAATTTTACCTGACCTGGGGGCTGGAGAAGTGGCTCAGCTGTACAGCGCTTGACTAGCATGCGTGAGAACCCAGGTCTGATCCCCAACACCACATACACAACAGAGTGGAGGAAAAACGAATATCTACCTGACCTATTCAAGCCTCAGAACCAACAGCCAGTTTACAACCAGTACAGGACACAGAAGCAGGTGATACTACAGGGATGTAAAACTCTGACCCTGGAGCTGGCAAACACTCAGCTTTCCCCACAAATGATATTGGGGGGTGGGGGCGGAACGGGGAGAACTTTAGACACATATCACCAAATGCAATGCATGACCTTTATTTGGGTCTTGAATTGAACAAACCAAACTTGCAATAACATTTGTGAGATGATCAGGGTAATCTTTCTCTTAAACTATTTTTCATTTCTTGAGTTGAAAAAATGGCACAGTAGTTATTTTCAATAACTTTTTAATAGTTGTAGCTTTTTTATAGTAGAGAACTTATTTCTTAGAAATATCTATAATAATATTTATGGATGAAATGACATGATGTCAGGATTTGCTTCCAAATAATCCAGAGGGCACCAAGGAGATGTAGGTATGGCTGCACATGCAACCCGACTAGCCATGAGTTCAGACACATGGAAGTCAGGTGACGGACACCTGACAGCTCGCTATACCATGTAAATAGTGCATATGTTAGAAATTCTCCATAATACAAATTTTTAAAGAAAAAAACAAATCAGCCTGGAGGCGGCTTGGTATCAGTAGTTTTGAAATCCTCTCCAAGTGATTCCAACTTGCAGCCAGGGTTAAGCACCACTGATGTAGCATCGAATAACCTGGCCCTGCTTCTCTCTCAACTCCATCCTCAGCTCAGTGCCTATCTAAGACAACAGAGAAAAGGCATGTATTACCAACCCTCACAGCTGCTCTCTTGGTGTGACCAAATGGCCCAAGGACTCAGGTCAAAGATTCTCCATCAGGGAAGCATGATTTTCCCAACATAGTCCCAGAACGGGGACAGATTAGAATCACCTGGGAACTGTTTTCAAAACTGTATGGGGACCCTTGGGGTTGTGAACCTTGTTCCCCCAGTACAATTTGCTACCCAGGACAGCCTCATTATGCATAGCACGGGTCTCCCCTTCAGGAGTTCTGGGGGAGGGGACACAGGCAACTGAGGTGGCCACCCACATCTACCTGTGTCTGTTCCTCTTGCCCAGGTCTTCCTCCTCAGGAACAGGGTCGATGTCAGGCAGAGGGATGATGTAGCCACTGTCTGCACTCAGTCTCTGCTCATCCAGGCCACCTTCCCAGTCCTTCAGCTTGTCTTCCTCATTTTTGTAGGTGACACCGATATACGCGTTGTCCGAGTCCACACGCATGCGTGCCACAGCGGGATGATCACTCTTCAGGAAGTCCAGGTGAATTTTCTCATAACTCTGCAAGCATTCATTTCACATATTTAATCAAGTGCTACTGATAACTTTTAAGGAATATTTAGAACTTGCTATAATTTAGATGTGTTTATAAACTACCTCATAGACATGTGGGATTTGGACAATCAAAGAAAAGTCATATGTCCTGAGGACTCAAATCAAAGAATCTCCATGAAGGGGGACACTGGAGTGGTGGCTCAGTGGTTACAGAGCTTCTTGGCATGCACGAGGACATGGGTTTGAACCCCAGCACCATGTACACAATGAAGTGTCAGAGCAATGAAA
>PVKS010019978.1:0-37581 GCA_004027875.1 Aplodontia rufa | reverse complement strand
AATCAAATGGATGGAGATGGATAGAATTATGCTTAGTGAAGTCTCCCAATCTCAGAGACTCAAGGGCCGAATGGTTTCTCTCATCTGTTGATGCTAACATATTTGGGGAAGCAGTAGGGCAGATGGCTAACCTAACAAAACTTCAAATTGAATGACTTTCAGAGTAATAGGGGGATGGCTCTCTAGGATGCTTGGAGGTGTAGGGAGGGGGATGGGGAGTGGGGAGGGTATGTGAAGAACTCATAGGAGTCTGGAGATTGGGAAGATGGGGGAACCATCCCAGAAGCCGATGTTATTCCTCCACGAACTACCAATTTAACGCATGAGTTCTTCTGGGGGAAACTGCAACAGGTAAAACCCAAGGAGGTCATCCTTGTTTTGGCATTACCCCTGGATAACAAAGTATATATACATTGATTGCTACTGTTTTGATAATGTTTCCCCCTCAACTGTATCTCCATATACTTCTAATAAAAAAAATAGCCACATGCATTTTAGAATAAGATTATCTATGCCTCTCAGGAATCCTGTTAAGATTTTCATTGGGATTACATTACATCTATAGATCAGTTGAGGAAAATTGATATCTTAGTACATCTTTCAATCTATTAATGCAGTACCACTATTCTCCACTTGTTAAGATATCTTCTGATTTATTTCAATGTATGTAGCTTCCAGCCTGAACATCTCACATGTTTTGTTAGATTACATGGGGAATTCAGAGGTTATTGCAAAATTTGCTGGTTTATTTTTCTTTCTAAATTTTGGTTTTTGATCATTCATTGTCAGCATAGATTTAGTTTTGTTTATTGGCTGTTGTTCAACTCTAAGAAATTTACTGATTAATTCTATAAGCTATTTATTATATAGATTGACTTTTCACATAGAAAATTATGGTTTTTGCAAAGATAATTTGGCTTTATGCTAAAGTTAGAATAGTTTTTTTATGAAGTCTTGCATTATGCTTTTGAGAACTTCCAGAATAATAGTGAATAGGGATGGTTAACAGTAGAGATCATTATCTAGACCATAAAATGATAGTGCTCAGTCTCTCATACACAATAGTGTTCTGAAGCATTTTTGATATCTTTAATGGAACTGAGGAAATCCTCTTTTATTCCTAAAACAGTATTTTAATTTTTATTTTTAAAGATAGTTTAAGTGGATGCTGAATTTTGAAAAATATTTTTCTGCATCTATTGATTTGATAATACAATTTTTATTTAGTCTGTTATGATATAAATTAAAGACATTAATAAAAATTAAATTCTTAAAATAGAATCAACACTCCACAACATCAGTGTAGACACCACCTTCCTTAACAAGACTCTCATAGCGCAAGAATTAAAGTCAATTAAAAAATGAGTGGGATGCTGTTAAACTGAAAAGCTTCTGCACAGCTAAAGAATTAGACAAGAGTGTCAAAAGAGAACCTACAGATGGGAGAAAATCTTTGCCTGCTACACCTCCAACAGAGAGCTAATATCCAGAATATAAAAAAAAAAAAAAACTCAAAAATCTGAACACCAAAACCACAAATAATCCAATGAATAAATGGGCTAAGGAACTAAATAGAAACTTCTTAATGGAGGAAGTCTAAAAACCTATAAATATATGAGAAATTGTTCTGCATCACTAGCAATGAGAGAAATGCAAATCAAAACTTCACTGAGATTCCCCCCTCACTCCTGTCAGAGTGGCAAAAATGAAGAATACAAACAATAACAGATACTGGAAGGGTTTGGGGAAGAAAGAAATACTATCAAACTGTTTGTGGGACTGCAAACTTGTTCAGCCACTCTAGAAAGCAGTGTGGCGACTCCTCCAAAACTAGGGTTGGAACCACCTAATGACCCAGCTAACCCATTCCTGGGTATTTTCCCAAAATAACTAGGATGGACTACATCAATGTTTATAGTAGCTCAATTTACAATAGTAAACTACGGAACCAACCCAGATGCCCCTTGCTGGATGAGTGGATTATAAAACTGTTGTATATATCTACTCTGCTATTAGAGAGAACAATATCATGGCATTTGCAGCCAAATGGATGAGGATGGAAAAAATTATGCTGAGCGAAACGTACCAAACTCAGAGAGTTAAGGGTCACATGTTTTCTTTCATATGTGGAAGCTAGAGTAAAATCTAAAACAGATTAAAAGTTAGCTAAGCTCAAAATCCCAGATTAAGCTTGGCCTTAACTTACTTTGTCAATATCCATCAATTCATGAATATGTAACAACAGTTCCCTCCAATATGTATGACTATGTCAAACAAATTAAAAAAATTTTAAAAATATTGAATTCTTGACATAAAACTACTTGGTGTTAATGTATTATTTTATTTATATATTGTAGTATTCATTTCATAATATATGTTGAAGTTTTCACACTGACATTCATGAGGATACTGGCCTAAAATTTTCATTTCTTGCATTGCCTTTGTCTGATCTCAGTATGGGAATAATAAGTGCTAGTCTCATAAAATGAGTAGCAAAGTATCCCTTTTCTCCTGTTATCTACCAGAAAAGGTTTAGAATTGATACTATTTCTTAAACGGCTGATAAACTTCTCCAGTGAACTATTCCCTACCAAAGTATTTTTAATTTGCTTATTTTCAATTTTTGAAGGAGTTAAGCTATAGATCTTTTATCTATAAAAGAATGAGGAGCCAGACATTATGGTATGCACTTGTAATATCAGCTGTTCTGAAAGCTGAGGCAAGAGTCAAAACTTCTAACACAGCCTGAACAACTCAGCAGGACCTTGTCTCAAAATTAAATAAAAAGAACTGAGGATGTAAATTGGTGATTGAGCATTGGCCTAGCTTGGACAAGATACTAGGTTTAATCCCCAGTCTTGCAAACAAATAAATAAAGTAAAATAAAATAATAAGGAATTTCTGATTATTTATTTCTTGTTATTGAGTTTTGGAAGTTTGTTTCCTTCAAGGAATTGGTACTTTCCAACTAGGTAGTAGAATCAATGTGCCTACAGTTTTTCAAGCTATTTATTTCCTCATCTATTCACATGTGTAAGATCAGTTTTCATATCGTTGCTCTTGTTGGTAATATATTTGTTCTTTCCTTTTTTTATTGGAAAATCCATCAGGAGGTTTATCAGTTTTATTGACCTTTCAGAAAACCATCTATTCACTTAGATTTTTATCTGCTTGTATATTCTTAATTTAAGTAGTTTTTACTCTTACTGTTATTTCCTTCTTTCTGCTTTCTTTGATATTACTTTTTTATTCTAAGGTCTTAAATGGTTTCCTAAATTATTGATTTAAGCTCCTTTTTCTTTTCTAACATAAGCATTTAATTCTATGAATTTTTATACACGAAATATTTTAGCTACACCCCATAAATTTTAATGTATTTTATTTCTATTTTCAAGCAGTTTTCTAGGTTTCCCTCAAAACATACTCTTGACCCATGGATTATTCAGTTCATTATGAATGTTCAAACAGATGAGATAAAAAGATAACTTGTTATTGATTTTTAGTTTAATTTTAGCATGTTTAAAAGTAACATTTGAATAACTCTGATCCTTTTACACACATCTGTAATCCAAACTACTTGGGAGGCTAAGATCCCTTGGGTTCAATCCCCAATAGAATAAAAAATAAAAGCAAACCAATTATTTTATATTTATTTGTGTATAATTTATGACCCAGAATGTAGTTTATCCTGATGAATGTTTCACATGCATTTCAAAATAATACATATTCTGGTTTGCTGAATATTATATTATATATGATCTAATTTATGTATATATATACACACACTATATATATAATGTAATATTTATATATGTATAATTACAATTACCCAGGATGACCTAATTGATATATATATATATTTATACATATGTGTGTGCATATATATATCTATGTGTATATATATACACACACACACATATATGTGTATATTGTTCTATCTTTTTCATTGGAAAATCCATCAGGAGATTTATCAGTTTTGCCAACCTATATACATATATAAATCAATTAGGTCATCCTGGCTAATTTTAATTTGCTCATGATATGAATTAATGATAAATGAGTGTTGAAGTCTCGGTGAATAAATGTAGATAAATCTATTTATATCTTCAGTCTATTAGTTTTTGATTCATGTATTTTCGAGCTCTATATTTAGGGTCACATTCATTTAAAACTACTGTATTTTCTTAGTGAATTGACTCATTATTATGTAATGTTCTTTATTCCTGATATTTTTTCTCATTTGTAAATTTGCTTGGTTTCATATTAGGAAAGACATTTGAACTTTTTAAAAAAGTGCTGTATATGGTATTTCTTACTGTCGTTTTACTTATGTTAGTAATCTTCAAGCATACTGTTTTAAAGATGGCATACAGAAAGATATATTTAAAAATCAGCAGTCTCAACCCCTTTCCTTTTGAATACGACATGTACTGATATTGAAATTTCATTAAGAGAATATTATAATTTTGGATTAAAGTAGCCATTCAAAATTAAATAATTTAAAAGATAAAAGATTATTTTATCTCATTTTAGTTTTCTTTTGTTCTTCCCTCATTGTCTATGTTTTCTTGTGTTATTATTTTATCTAATTATTTTATTTGGAGCTTTGTTCCTGAAAGATGTTTTTGCTGGATGAGAAATTGAGATAATACTGTTTTCTATCCATATATGTTGTTCTAATGTCTTAGGGATCTATGTTTTCTAGTGGAAAATCTGAAATAATTTGAAGCTTTGGTTTAATACATAGATATGCCACTTTTATTAAGGATCCTTTCTGTACCATATATCTTATTTTTGGTATGTACAATCTGACTCTGGATATAGAATTTATCCAGATGAGTTAATTGAGCTTGTTGGATTTTTTCAACTTTTTTTTCTTTTCTTTTCTTTTTTTCTTTTTTAACCTATTTGGAAAGTTTTGGATCATTTAATCTTCCCACAGTTTTTATATCAATTCCTCTCTCTCTCTCTCTCAAACTCCAGTGAGTCCTTTTGTCTAATAGTTGATTGAGTCTGTTATTCAGATTGCATCATTTTTTTGGCCTCTTTTAAGTTCATTGTTCTTTTCTCCTGTCATCTCTCTTTTGCCATTGAATCTATTCCTGTGCTTCTCAGTGATGGATTTTCCACTTGGTCCTTTTATTACTTTTATTACTTTTAAGAGAAATTATGTTTTCATTCATTTCATAAATGTTTTCTCCCTCCCTCTCTCTCTCTCTCAGAGCATTGTTTTAAAATCTTTGCCTTTTGTAGTTCCAGTAGTTGGGAGATTGAGGCAGGAGGATTCCTTGAGCCCAAAAACTGAAGGCCAATCTGGGCACCCAGTCTCAACAAGATAAAAAAAAAAAAAAATCTTGTTCTGAAACTCTAACATTTAAGTCTTGTTTTTATTGCCATCTATTAACTTCATCAACTTGGAAGTTGTTTTGGTTTTCCTAGTTCTTTGTATGTTTAAGAATTTTGGATTGCAAATAGAACATTTTGAGTATTATATTTTGAGATTTTTTTCCATGAAAAAATCAAATGCTGAAGTTTCATAGGTTATATCATTTACTCTGTTTTAGAAGGTAAACCCTGTTGGATTCAGATCACAATTTCTGATCCACCTCAGTGAAGAATTTATCCAATATCATTTAAGTTTACAAAGCCTCTATGTTTCATTCTGATGTTTGCTCCTTGTGGACCTCTCAGATGCCATTCTGAGACATGTTCAGTTCCTTCACTGTATCTCAAATCTCAGAATATTTACTGAGAGTTTCCTGATTCAAGTCAAACCTGTGAAACCTTATGCTGAGCTCAGGATTTATACAGTGATTTAAAGGATCTTTGTCAAGCTCCCTTATCTCCATGGCCCACTCACCACTATCTGGTTTTCAGAATTCTCTTTTTCTGATTTTTCTAGCAAGTCAGGGATTTATCTACCTCATATTATTGCCTCATACAAGCCATGAAGAATTCTACCTTGTAGCAAAGTGCCAAGAGGAAAGGGCCTGGAAGAACACTTCATCTGCCAGTAATTGTGGTAAAGTAAAAAAGACTGTGTCCAGTAGATAAGGCCATTCTGTGCCAATGAGGACGAGGTATTGTCTCATTTTCTAAAATATTAAATAGAGTGCTTTCACAAGGCTGAATGAAAAAACATCTAGTTATTAGGTATTTTGCAATAGTGCAGTTGTGAGCTAATCTGCAGATGTGTGTTAGGAGAAGAAATGTCCCAAACAGAAACTCTGAAGGCCCAGGCATGGTGGTGCATGCCTGTAATCCCAGCAACTGGGGAAGCTGAGGCAGGAGGATCCCGAGTTCAAAGCCAGCCTCAGAAACTTAGCAAGGTTGTAAAATAAAAAATAAAATAAAAAATGAAAAGGGCTGGGATGTGGTAGTTAAGTGTCCCTGGATTCAATTTGCAGTACACTCCCCCCCCACCCAGAAAAAAAAGGAAGAAAGAAAGAAAAGAAAAGAAACACTCTAGGGGAAGTTTCCTAGGGAAATGGTTCCCTTGCCTGGAATGTGCAAATGAATATCTTGGATCAAGAAGAAGGGGAATAGATAAAGAATGAATTTTCAATGAATATTTAATATATTTACTGTTTAATTTATCAACATAGAGTGGAACCCTACTTCGGTGAAAGTGAAGTCTTTTTTAAATGTATAAAAGTAATAAATACACTATTTGCAGGATTGTTAAATTATTTCAAAACTTTTACTTCTTAGTGAAATAACATCAATAAGTTTGAGGTATATGAAAACAGATTTACTTATCTTTTGAAAAAGGGCTTTATAAAAATTAGAATCTTGTAGATAATCAGGCTGCACTGTGAGATGATAGGTTCTTTTCCTGAATGTCTTGAAAGGATAGTCCAGCAGAGGCTGCGAGATTCCCTGACAAGAATCACACAGGGACTTCCATCCTGAGAATGAGACACCGGCAGACAGTGGAGATTCCTTTCAACTCTAAAAGACTGGAGTGAACACTTATCTGAACACACTCATTTACAAATGAATAAAATCCAGAACAAAGCTAATTGCTTAAAAGTACAAAATATTTGGAAAGGGAATCTGTAAATAGCACTTTTTTTTGTTTATTTTCCAACTTTAGATCCATAGTATTAACTGGAAATCTTCCCCACTTAGTCTCATAAATAAGATATATACGTAGTACTACAAACAAGCTAGGATTCATTTGATTTATGAATAGTGATACTAAGGCACCTAACAGACTAAAGTTATTTTCAGAAAGTAGACTCCACATTATGCAGAGAAAAATATATTGATGATTAATACATTTAAAACCTTCCTCGGCATTACTGATTATACTGTATTTGAATTAACAGAAAAGTCTGCCATGATTTTAAATATACTTAATGTTTTAAAAATGCATACTTGTTAACCACTTCATTTTTCACTTGACTGCAAATATACAAGATCAAGGAATTTGATTTCATTATCTAACCAAACTTCTAATTCCTTAAAATTAAAGTATCTTCAAAAATATCATTGAATATACTTAATAAACCATAGCCTTAATCTCTAAGGAATTTCAAAAATGAATTTATTTGCACTCTTACAATTTTCTTTTATCAAAATTCATTGATCAGTTAATATGTGCCATGTAATCTGATAAGCACAGAGAAAGTAAGGATATAGCCACCATCCTGGAGGAACTTGTAGTACAGACATAAAAGAAGGAAGAATCATAATTCCAGTTATTTCAGAATTCCTAATGTGTGGATTGCACTGTGCTGAAGTATCTTAAGTATTTATTTTGAGATCTTAATAATACTAAACGGTCTGCATTGCTGATATAAACTGATTTTAAAAAATTATGGACTCTCTGCAGTTGGGTTGTAAGCCTTCTTCAAGGAGTGTTTCACATCAACTCCTAGTGAGCACAGCAAAGAAGTATTGGTAGATTCCTTGGTCACCATATTTTTGATATGCCATTCTTTACAGAAAAGAAAGGGAAACTGGAGTACATTAAAACCTGAAATTTCTACTCCATCATTGGGTTACTTCAGTAATATTACTGATTCAAGCATGGAAACAAAAGTAGATTATTTGGGGAGAGAGGCAGAGTGCAGAAAATATCTATGTTGATATAGATCAACAGACTGTGTAGTTCTAGAGCTAATAGCTTCTCAATAATGCATTTGAGTTACAGATGTGACCACCACCCCATCATGGCAGAGCTAGCTTATACTGGAGCTGATGGCCACAGCAAGCCATCAAGTCATGGTGGAGACTTGAAGACAGTCAAGTCTTCAAGTCATGGTGGAGGTACAGCTTCATTTGACCTTGCTCTGTGCTGTGGTCTTGGAAGTTTTCCTGACAGGTTAGCTCAGACTTCTTTTCTTAAGCCTTCCTAGAGAATATTGTGAGCTCTACCTAGTACTGCAACCTGTTAACACCTTATGCATTCTTTTTGCTTGCACTATTGTCTAAAATTGTTTAATATAGCTGCTTTTTCAGATATTGCCTTTAGTTTTGACATAGTTTAAAACCCAGTCATACCCTATCACCTTTGGCTTAGTTAAATCTCCTTCTGATGGCGTGGCTCATGATATAACCTGCTTTTCCTTGTCCACTAACCCAACACACCCCTCAGCTGCTGACCATGAAAGCACTTTAACAGTCAACCCTGGAGTTGTATGAATAAGCACCTCCCATAAAGTTTCTTTAACACGGCCAATCCATTAACCCCAAGGGAAATCCTAAGAGACAATATTCTGTACCTTAATT
This sequence comes from Aplodontia rufa, assembly GCA_004027875.1. Classification (NCBI taxonomy): domain Eukaryota; kingdom Metazoa; phylum Chordata; class Mammalia; order Rodentia; family Aplodontiidae; genus Aplodontia; species Aplodontia rufa. The sequence goes on along the minus strand of PVKS010019978.1, from coordinate 28,845 downwards.
AAGGTGGGGTCCCCCAGGTCCTCTCTTTCTCTTTCACCCATCTTCTAGCTGAGTTTCCTGATGCCTCCAGACTTCTCATTGCCTCTAACCCCATAGCATTGGCACCATAATCCTCTCTGAGATCTGGAATGAATTTCTTCTGTTCGTGCACTTTGATTTCATCTCCTCATTTTCTTTACAGATCAATACATCTGAATTTAACTTTCCCTGGATCGGGGCCCTCTTAGACAGTGGCTATCTTAGCTTATGGCCACTTGTGTAAAAGACCTCATGACAAATTATAAGGAAATCCTGCAATAAAAATAACAACAATCTAGAATGCTTATAGGGTCGACACCTAAAGTTTCTGACCAATATTGAGCGCTCAGCTCAGCCTGAGGGGAAGGATATGGATTAAAGAAAGGACCCTGGAAGAGATAACTTTTGAGGTGATTTTGAAGGGTAAACCCATAAAAAGAAGATTAAGAAGTTATTTGTGAGCTATTCATGTGTAAAATGTTCAGACACATCACATGTCACATCCAAGGGAGTATAAGTTCTGGATTTACTATTGACATGTAATTACTTGAAGTTTTATTTGTGACACAAAAGTTTTCCTGAAATTTTTATTCAAAATATCCACATCACTAAATATTTCTGAATTGTGCTTTTATCGAAAGTCTTAACAAAAGAATATGATCAATAGAATCAGTTTTCTACTCATATAACAACGTGTCTGTTTGATAAAAGTAATTTTTTGAAAGATGCAACTTCATGTCAAAATGTCATTTTTTTTCAGATTCTTCTGTTATGAATTCTTCAAGGTGTGGTGTTAGTCAGATTTCTATCACCATAATGAAATAACTGTGATAACTTATAAAATAACTTATAAAATAAAAATATTTGTTTTGGCTCACAGTTTTAGAGATTCCAGGCCATGATCAGGCAGACCCATTGATCTTAGGCCTCTAGAGCATGCAAGATGGCAATGGAAGGGAGCACATGACAAAGGAAGCTGGTCACCTGGTGATCAGGAAGTAAAAAGAAGAAGAGAAAAGAATCAAGGCCCCAAAATCCACTTGGAAGTTATTCTCCAATGACCTAAAGACCTCCCACAAAGCCCCTCCTCTCAAAGCTTCCACTGCCTCCAAGTATACCATGCTGGGAACTAAGCATTTAACACATGGTCCTTTAAGGATTCTTGGAGATCCAAACAATAGAGTACCTTGTGTGGATTATCAATAAAAACCAATGGTTTGGCCAAGTAGATGTCCTTTTCTTTGGATTGGTATGCCTAAGCCCACTTTTAAGTTTACTCAATTCTATTTCATTGTTTTTGAACCATGATTCACTGCCACCAACGTTTAGCCATGTACTCCTTATGCACTTATCAACCATAACCTTAGTGTCTCATGGGTCTACCTAAAACTTCACTTTGCATCTCATTGTGGAAAGTGTAGCTAGCTCAAATGGTTAAATAATCCTTCCCAGTTCACTTAGAGTTGGAAACAGAATGGTCTGCCATGCTTTAAAGTACTTAACTATTGAATTAAACCATCATATTACACCCAAGAAGGGACCATATAAAGATAGATAACATTCCTAGAAAGAAGCATTTATAAGTGTGTGTGTGTGTGTGTAATCTGAATGAAATTATTTCTTTCTCTGTGAAAATGTAATTCAGTTATGTAGATACTATTCCCCAAACATGATGTGTCTGACCATTAATACCAACAATAAAGACAAATTACATAAATTTTAGCATGTATTTTCCTATTTAAAAAGGTTTTATCAGGGGGTTGGAGCAGTGGCTCAGCGGATTCGGTGCTTGCCTGGCAAGCACGAGGACCCAGGTTCAAACCCCAGCATCATATACACAACTAAGTGTTGGAGCAACGAAGGCCATGTGAAAAACTAAATAAAGTTGTTTCTCTCTTTAAAAAAAAAAAAAGGTTTTATCGGGGCTGGAGTGGTGGCTCAGTGGTTTCAGCGCTTGCCTGGCAAGCACGAGGACCCAGGTTCAAACCCCAGCACCATGTACACAACTAAGTGTTCGAGCAACTAAGGCCATGTGAGAAACTAAATAAAGTTGTTTCTCTCTTTCTCTTTCTCTCTCACTGTCCCTCTCTCTTTAAAAAATAAAAAGAAAAAAAATAAAAAGGTCTTATGATTTAAATGTGATGCAGGGTGGATAGCGAGGAAAGGTAGGACTGGGGCATGGACCTCAGTGGTAGAGCACATGTTTAGCATGCACAATGCCTTGAGTTCAGTCCCCAGAATGTGTGTAGGTGCATACACACACACACTCTCTCTCTCACACACAATGAAAAGAAAGAGAGAGAAAGGAAGAAAAGCTCATTAAAATAAATCAAGTTATTGGGCATGGGTACATGCCTGTAATCTCAGAGCTGTGGGAGGCTGAAGTAAGAGGATCTGTGAGTTCAAAGTCAGCCTCAGCAACTTAGTAAGACCCTATTTCAAAATAAAATAAATAAAGAATAAATGGATGGGGATTTGGCTTAGCAGTTAAGTGCCCCTGGGTACAATTTCCAGGACCAAAAAAAAAAAAAAAAGTAAATAAATCAAGTTTTATGTCTGATATGAATTCTTAAAAATTTTTGAAAATATGCTTGATTGATGTTTTGTTGTTTTCAATTCCAAAAGCATTTTTATTTTATTTGTCTTGATTAATAACATGAACATAATTCATTTTATGATAGCTTGAAATTTAAGGCAGTAATGCATTATAGTGCAGCTTCCAGAAATTTTTAATACCTGTTTTTTATTCTTTTATGCAGTGAATATAACCAAGGCATAACTGTTCTCCTTCAAAGAGAAAAGAATATATGCATGTGGAAGTCTCTTTCAGAATGTGACTAAGAAAAGTTAAGAAGGGTTTTGGAGTATATTGGGAAAAAGAGTTTTGTTCATCCATGAAATATCTTTGAGAATCATGATCAAAGAAGTTGTGAGTGAGCTAGACCAGTGGACTGATCACTTGCATCATGTCTCGTGAACTTATGCTTTACGTTAACATACCTGCAGCACTTTGCATTTCCTTCTTCCCACAAACAAGAAACAGAAATACTCACCTTTCAGATTTCTGGTCATTGATTGGACTGATTTTCAAGTGATTGGAACCCAGCAAGCCCCCACATTGACAGGCCACATACTCTTTCTTACTCTCTGCCTCTCTGTAGTAAGTTGAACCAGCTCCCAAGCTTAAATTCCTTTCTCAGATTAGCTCCTTTATTCCAGAATGGAATACAAAAGCTGATAAGCAGCCATTTATTTATGTATCCTCTAGAATAAAACATCATACTGCATCTTAGAAAAGGTAGGAATACTGCATTGTTTAATATTTTTAATGTATACATTGAAATAGAGTTAAAGGTAAATGTAAGTTTGCTTTCTGGTGTTAAAAATATGAATAGTTACGTGGAAAAAATATAGAAGCTTCTCAAAAACATAAAAATAGAACTGCCATATGATCCAGCTACAGCATTTCTGGGTATATATGAAAGCAAATGAAATCAGTATGTCAAAAAAAAAAAAAACACCTGCTTTTCTATGCTTATTGCAACACAATTTGCATTAGTCTGGAATGGAAACAACATAGGTCTCTATCAATGAGTGAATAGATAAAAAAACAAGCTATATCTATACAATGGAACATTATTTAGCCATATAAAGAGGAACTTTGTCATTTGCAGCAACATGGATGAAACTGAAGGACGTTTGGTTAAGTGAAAGATACACACCTCTTGTTCTCACTTATATGTGGAAGATAAAAGTTGAACCAATAAAATTAGAGAATCAAATAGTGGTTAATGGAGCTTGGGAAATATGTGGGGCAGGCAGAAATAGAGAGAGGATTGTGACTGGGTACCAAGAGTGCAGCTGGATAGAAGGAATAACTTCTAAGGACCTACAGCACATAGGATAACTACAGCTGATAACAAGTATTCAAATGTTTCAAAATATATGGAATTTATTTTGAATATTCCCACCACATGGAAATGATATATGTCTGAGGTGGCAGAAATGCCAAAAACCTTGACTTCATCATTACATATTTCATGCATCTAAGTAAATGTTATGCAATACTCCCAAAATATGTGCAATTGCTTTGTTAAAATAAAAATATTTAAAAATAAGAATTAGAAAATATATTTTGAAAGTTTAGACCTTAAAATAATTCCACTTGTATTAATCAATTGCTCAGTTAACAAACTCAAGAAAAATGAAATCACTGTTGCAAGTTCACAATTGCTAAATTTAGAAGAAGAAAATATACATATGTACCTCCCTACTCCTGGATTGTTTCCCATGAAACTGAACTCGGAAACTATCCACACATTAAATCACATTATGCTGAAATGTCATTTTAGATTATTCCTGAAGCATATTACCCCCATTGCATTGTAAAAATACCATTTCTGCATTGCTTTACATTAGAGAAATACTTAATAATGTATTTTGTGTGACAAGTCAAAGAAAATCCTGACAGGTTCCACATTCTAAATTAAAAGAGATGAATACTCTCGATCTTATTGAGAAATATGTGAGTCATCATTACTCTTTTGTCTTAAATAATGATACATACTTGAACCATAGTGTTTCTTTTTCTTTCACACAATGGAACTTCAATGAATGTTCTTAATTGTTTTCTTTATTTAAAAAAAGGCCTATTTTGGTTTAATGATGTGCCACACTTTTTATAGGACAAAGCTATGAACTCAAAATGACTCTTCCCATTACCATATAAGTAGCATGTTGTTTATAGTGACAGGGAGAGAAACTCCATTGCCCTCTCCCACTGGCTGGTGAGACTAATGTCTCCTCTGCTTCTGCCAGCCTGTGGGGTCTGGCTGAGGTGCAGGCCTCTGTAGCAGTAGTGTTGCAGCTCTTAATGGGGAAAGTGCCCTTCACTGGTGCAGTAGACTTCAGCAGCATAACATCTATTTCTTCTTCCTTCCCAATTCTTGTCTTGTGAATTTGAAGAATGAAATCCACAGACCAGGATGAGCCAATGAAAGAATTATTTATTGGAAAAGCAGGAAACACAACTCTTACATTGTGCAAGAGAGAGACTGTATAGCAGGGTTTCCCACCTGAGTGTGCTCAGCTAGGGGTTTATATAGCACTTGGTTTACTGCTGTTGGTCCAAACTTATGCAAATTAGGATTTGAGAAAAGTATCAATGATATTGGTTCAAACTTATGCTAATTAGGGTTTGGAAACCTATTAAACACTAGTGGTCAAATCTCAAATCCCAGTGTTGATTCATATTTGCCTTGTTTTCATTTTCTCCCTTTGCTTGGAAAGCGGGAGGTTGATGTCATTGAATCCTGCATGCTCAGCAGGGGAAGGTGGGGAGATGGATCTGTAGCAACGTGCAAAGTGGGATCCAGCAGCAGGCATCTCCAGGGTGCCCAGGCCTCGCTGTCCAAGGGTGACAGGTTGGTGTTGGCATGCCTCAGGCCCTCTGCACCTGCATGGTGGGCTGTGAGCAAAGCCACAGGCTGTGCTTGCACTTGAATACATAGGCCACCACTCTGCAGCTCCACTGTTTGTCACTTAGCTACTCCACTGCTCCACTGCCCTTTCTTGGCAGGGACAAATAGGCCGGCTGCATGCCTTGGGTGCCAGGAAACCGGATAAATAGGACAATGAAATCAAGTGATCTCAGGTTAAAGTTATCAGAGAATGCTCAAATAAAATATTTCAACTTTAATTTTTAGGACCAAATTATAATTGGAAGTATTAGAAGCTGTACTGATATTTAGCTCCTAAAATAATACTCACATTATCTTCCATTGAAGAGTGGTAATATAACTGTATTACAATTGAAAGGAGCTGCAGGAACCTCTAGAAACTGTTATAAAAACATATTTAATAACCTATGAAAATTCCATGGGAAGTGATACATGGATAACAGAGAAAAACATATTTAATTACATGTACATGAAAGTCAATCATACGCATGGGGTGTTTTTTAAATAAATGAGAATTTCTAAAGATTAAAAGCATTTGATTTTAATATTTCAAGAGATTCTTATCTAGCTGTGAAAAAAGTCAAAATTGTTGATTCTTCTTCCTCTAACACCTTGAGCCATGATGAGAATCAGTACCAGAAAACATGTTATTGGGAAATCTTCAAAGGAATTAAATCTAATGTGTATTCTGAGTATGTAATAGTTAACTTTCCCTAATAAGGATAATATTCAAAGTTTGTCCTTTGGTGAATTCTGCTGACCAACAAGGGTGACCATCCATGTGACTCCTTTCTTAAAAGTACAAGAAAGTATCTGGTGGTTGAAGAACATTGAAACAACAGTGACATCTAGCAGCAAGCAGAGTCAACATGATATATCTCAAATATGGCTCTTATAAATGCATCAAAATATAGTGAATTAAAGACTCACAGTCTTTATTCAAGATGGCAGGTACAATAATTATTTTATCAAATATGTTTACACAAGGGTCTTTCTTTAAGGTAACTGAAACAAATCACATTTGATTTCTGCCTCCCAAATTGCAACTCACTTTAAACATTCAAATAAGAGTACCTTAAACAACTTTAAGTTGTATTTTTACAACAGCTGTTTTATTCTTGAATCTATATACACTATAGATTAACTTTTACACGGTACATTTTAACAATAAAAGATGATCTCTGTTACTATAGTTAACTAGCAATTGCTAAAATGTAATTTATATTATCCATATGGACAGAAAACAAAACATCTGATATTCCACTTTAAAGAAGTACAACAAAGTAGGAAATAAAAATTTAAATTTAAGATAATTTTAAGTGAAATATTATTTCCCAACTATTGATTGACATTTAAAAACTAACCTAAGAATTGTATTTCCTAGCATAAATGTGACAAGATTGTTATTCCAGGAAAAAACTAAAATTTGACCCATCTAAATTATGTACAGACTGGGCAGCTTACTTGGTTGTGAGTTTGCATGATATTCCTTCTGATTTGCATAAGAATTTCATTCTAAGTGCTTCTATGAAGCAAAAAGACATTAGGACAGGGCCCCTATACTTGTGCCACTATCCTCTCTTTAGGATTTCAACAGTGAAAGCTTAGACAGTGTTATAGAAAAACAGACTTTGCTGACACCAGGACTTAAATATTACATTAAAATATTTTCGAATTATTTCTGCTATTCCCCCACACTTAGAAAAAAGAAAGAAAGCAAACATTTTTTGGCACCAAACATTAATGTCTGTCAATACCCCATTGAGATGGTAAAATATATTTTATTTTGCAAAAATTCACCAAAGTCTAATGAATCAAACTGCTAATACAGAGGAATGAAAAGGAAAAAATAAGGATGCCAAACAGTGAAGACATGTCTTGCTTTTTTGTCTTAATGCTATTGAGATGCCTGGATGGCTTTTCACCTCCAGTTTTAAAAATCAAATAGTAGCAAACCCATATGCAGGTTAAATAAACATAGTAGTGGCATTTCTTTTCCTGTGAACTTATCATATGTAGAGAATCTGTGTTTTGGGGAAAGAAAACTGATTTGAAATCAGCTGAGGAAAGGGTAGAAGGAGACTCTTTCAGATTCCATAAGCAGCGCTGTCTGTGGAGTGAGGACGCCCTCAGAGAGAGGCCAGTACTAGTCCCTTGATCTACTGGTGCAGATCTCCAAACCCGGTCTGCACACATGATAAGTACAGCAGAACCCTGTGGGGGAAAAAGAAAAGAAAGGAAAAAAAAAACTGGCTTTAGAAAGGAAATGGAGAGAAGAGAGACAATTATAAGAAAACAAGCATGTAGAGAATATGTGAGCCCCACAACAGAAGGAAACAAAGCAACACAAAAAAGCCTGGCACTGACAAAGGTGGATTTCAACATCTACATGAAACAACTGATTGCTGACTAACAGCTGACACATTGAGCTCTTAAATGGGCTAAGAGCTTTTCTATGAATCTTATACCTGCAAACTAATTTTTCCTCACCACAGGTCTGTCCGGTAAGTGTTACAATTAAATATTTTTACAGATATGAAAGCTAACACAGAGGTTAAATAGTTTGCATAAAAATTTTTGTCAAATAGTTGTAAAATTAGTGGTATTTACATCCAAACAGTGTTTCCCACTAGACTAGACTAAATCTTGAATATGTGGTAATTTTCCTGCACCGCACAATGGGATACGCAGGTACACACACTTACCCTGTAACAACTGTGGGGCATATGCATTTATCTGTCTTACAGATGAGGAAGCGAGGCTTTTAGAAACCTTGAAGAGCCAGTGTTTTAGACAATTTCAGTGGTATATTTATTTATTTATTGAGACAAGTTATTAAAACTTGCCCAGGCTGGACTCAAATTTGTGATCCTCCTGCTTCAGCCGTGCAAGTTTCTGTGAATACAGACAAAAGCCCCTATGCCAGAGTATACTGCATTCTTTTTTTTCCCCACATTTATTAGAAGTATATTGCGATACAGGATACAGATGAGGGGGAAACATTGTCAAAACTGTAGCAATCAATGTGTATAAACTTTGTTGACCAGGGGTAATGCTAACGCATAGGTAAGCTACTATGGGTTTCATCTATTGCCGTTTCCCCCAGAAGAACTCATGTGTTAAATGGGTATCTAGTGTAGGTATAACATCGGCTTCTGGAATGGTTCCCCCATCTTCCCCATCACCCGACTCCTATGAGTTCTTCGTATACCCTCCCCCCTCCCCATCCCCTTCCCTCCACCTCCAAGTTACCTAGGGAGCTTTCGCCCCTGTTGCACTGAAAGTCATTCAATTTGAGGCTTTGTCCTACTGCTTCAGCATAAATTCTAGTATCAACAGATGAGAGAAAAGACTCCTATTTTGTGATGGATGCTTTGTTTCTAATGAAGACCTATAATTTGGAAACTAGTTGTCATCTGTCTTGTCTGCTCACCCCCACAGTAAGAATTTATTATTAGAAAGACTTCCTGTGACCAATGGAAATAATGCACTTCAGAATCATATTTCAGTCATGCCATAGCCTCGTTATGTATTCCTGGCATATTTCCTTCACAGTAACAATTGAGTGATTAATACCTTTCTAATATAGTTGCCACAAACATCTGATATCAATTTTGAAATGTGCTTATCCTATAGGAAGTACTCAGTAAATGGAAGCTTCTTTGAATTTTAAATCAATCTTATTTATCTGTGCTTTTGTTCTAAGATTGGCCCTAAATTATTAGAGATCCCCAAAGAAATAAAGAAGCTTCCAGGAAGGGTATAAAGTCTGAGACAGACTGACTGGCTAGTTTTATAGGAATGGTACCCATTAATAGCCACTTAAGAAGCCAATGCTTATATATAAAACATATAGTGTGCTAATTTGTGGCACTATATAGATTACATTGTAGCTGGATCTACTGTCATAGCTAAAGAAAAGATTTTCAATTATTTCTATGATGCATGTTTCAAAATATTGCTCAGTGCAGCAGGGTCTCATTGACTTGATGAAGTCTGGTAACTAGAATTGCCTCCTCTAAATTTTTCATGAGATTTTCTCTTAACTGTACTATTTGGCAGTTTGTCTTTTGCCCTCTCAGTAAAATGGAATTATTTCTTCTGAAAGTCACACCTATAACTATTAAGCATCAGTGAGTGAGACCCACATTTAGAATTTAGTGAGAGCCCACTTGCCAACAGAATACATACTAAAGAAAATCTTCTAGTGGCAAGAATCTATTTAAGCTCTATCTCCTAGGAGAAAATGGTACAAGGTCCATTGTCTAACAAAATTAAAACAAGGTTGAGAAAAGACTGCAAATTATTCTTTAGGGGATCATTCTATAAAAGCAATGGCAAGCACAGGTCTTGCCTTTTATAAGACAGTCTTCTTTTCCTGGAATTTTACTATGTTCAATTAAACCACTTCAGTTAAATGCATAACCAAAGTGATTTAATTTTTATAAATTAGTAAGCACGATTGTATAAATTAGCTTACAAGTTAAAAATAAATGGTCGCTCATACACAATGATTTAAGATTATAATATTGTCGTATAGGAAACAAGCACTATGATAGAACATATCTACATTCAATTATTTGATTTTCCTCCTGATCAGAAAGCAGAAAGAAAAAATAAATCCAATGATAAATCCAATGGCAAAGGGTTCAAAATGTTCACTGTTTATACTGCTTAGAAATTTACATTGTCTTGCCTTCATTCTATAATTTTGCTAGAGAAAATTATTTAGAATTTCTTATTGTTTGTCACATAATACTAAACTGCCTTACTTAACTTCATGTCTGAAATGTAGAAACTGAAATCAGACTGCTGGGTAGAAAAGTCTGTTTTCACTGGAGTATTAAAACATTGCCAAATTGCATACCTAGAATGCTATGTACTGCCTGAAACAACTTAAACCCAAAGCTTTCTTTACAAATAAAAGTTGAAAAGAATTGAATGGACAAGAATTCATCTCCACTCTTTCTGCTCAGTTTCCAAATCTAATATCACTTGACAGCTTTTCTTAAAAACTTTGAATAAAGAAAATTCAGTAACAAACTGAGCATACAGAAGTACTAGACTGTTGCTAATCAATGAAAATTTTCCAAATTCCTACAAAAATTTGGGTAGTATGACTTAGAATAAAAATAGATCTTATAATTAATTCATTTTCTTAATTATATGTTGGTCAATTTCAAGTCTGTAGAACATCCATTGTTTCCGAATCATGCAGTGAAAAGTAAAAGCTTTGTGCTTTGTTTTGATCAATGTTTACCACAGAAAGGTATAATTATCCCATCATTCTTAGTAGAACTCATTTTGATTGAAAAAAATATGACAACAACAAACCCACTTTAATGGGCAGGTACCACTTACATTAATAACTGCTTATTTTGTTGAGAAATCTCACGAAATAAAGAAGTGTTCTCTTTTCTCAACCAAAGAACTTATCCTCTAGTACTCTAGAGAGCTAAAATCACACTAGTAGTTAGGCATTATCTTTTCTGTGATAGTTTTCCTATACTCTTTTTCCTCTTAGGGAATATTGAGACAGGTGACAAGAAAGAAGACTGAGATGGGGGCTGGAGCAGTGGCTTGGCGGTTGCCCGGCTTCGCGCTGGCCCGGCATGCACAAGTACACAGGTTCAAATCCCAGCACCCACATATACAACTACGTGTCAGAGCAAGGAAAGCCATGTGAAAAACTCAACAAAGATTGATTCTCTCTGTCACTCTCTCTCATTGTCCTTCTCTCGTAAAAAAACAAAACAAAATAAAACACTGAGATGAATCCTTGACCCCTAGGGCTTATCTGTTATCTGGACCTGAAGGATATTTCCAGTTTAGAACAAATCAAACGATCCCAGAAAGCCGGGCTTCTGGATAAAGCACTCCATCTTCACTTGCTACACTGTTTTAAGGTTTTTCCTGCTGGTCTGTAATCGCATGGTATTAATCCATTGATAACCATTTCAGTTAAAATCCACCACTAGAAGATTTCGTGTATCATTCCTGAATGTGAGGGTAGGTTCAGTTACAAACAGAAAAGATGGAAGGAGGTGTTTGCTCAGCATTGCAGATGGTCAGGAGAGTTGAATTCATAGGACTAAAATCATAAAACACTTGTACTGAATGAAGGACTCAATTGAGGGAAAGAAGTGAGAGGAAAAGAAAATAGATAATGGACACTAATGCTTTTACAGGGGCTGGAGCGGTGGCTCAGTGGTTACAGTGCTTGCCTGGCATGTGCAAGTAAACGGGTTCAAACCCAAGCACCCCATATGAAATGAAATGTCTGAGCAATGAAAACTACATGAAAAACTAAATAAAATTGATTCTTTCTCTCTCTCTCTTTTAAAAAAAAAAGAATGCTTTTAGAAACTGAACTTTTGAGGCTTTGGAGTGGTGGCTTAGCAGTTGTGGCACTTGCCTGGCATGCATGAGGATGCAAGTTTGAACACCAGCATCACATACACAACTAAGTATTGGAGAAATGAAGGCCAGATGAGATACAAAATAAAATTGATTCTCTTTCTCTCTCTTTCTTTAAAAAGAAAAAGAAACTTTTAATATTACATCACATTTGTACACCTTACAGAGCACAAACCTCACACTTGAAATGACTGGTTATCCTGATTTTTACAATTTTTTTGTATTAAAAAGTGTAATGGTTTTAGAAGAAATTATGATTTATTAAGACTATTCCTTTTTCTATTCTCCTAATTTCCAAAACCATTGCTTTATTTTTAAGAGAGAGAGGTACAATGGAAGAGGGAAAAAGAGAGAATCAATTTTATTTAGGTTTTCATGTGGTTTTCGTTGCTCTGACACTCTGTTGTGTACATGCTGCTGGGGTTTGAACTCGCATCTTATGCATGCCAAGCAAGTGTCATGACTGCCAAGCCACAGCTCCAGTCCCCAAAACTACTGCTTTTCTTTTGGATCTTAAGTGTCTTTTCTTCCTTCAGGGAATTATTTCTTATACCTGGATGAAACACCATCTCATTTTATTCATCCCCTTTCTTGGATAATTATTTTATATTTTAATTTTTCAATGTAAATATTATTTTCTGAATGATTACTTCCTGGACCACCCTCTTCATAATCTAAATGTGTTTTGATCCTCTGTCACAGAACTTAGAACACCTTACTTTCTTCTTGTAATTATAACTGAATTACATTTGTGTTTTGGTTTAATTTCATCTGCTCCCCCATTGCATGCTCCTGGAGAGGCTGTTTACTCCTGTTCATACCTCCACATCTAGTGTGATGCTTGTTATGTAGGAGAGTACAATAAATATTTGTTGAGTGTTTATGAATGTTGAACATTTCATTTGTATAAAGCCGTTCTAGAATCATCAATGTCATTTTAAATTATTTAACATCAGTATTACACCCACTGTTTGATGCAAAATAATCTAAGTCAAATTACAACTATAATTTATTTCAAATCAAGTGCTCAGTAATTCAACATACATTCTCAGGATATTTTTTGGCCACAAGGATCTTTTTGCTGTTAGAATCAATCTCTCCCTCTCCCGCTTTCCTCCTTTTGGCTCCCTTGTCCCTGTATACACTAGTACATACTTTACACACAGAGAAAAAAGCATTGTGAGTATGTGTTTGAAGAATGATAATCATTTCAGTAGTGTACAAGTGTGCCATTATAGACATTAAGGTACCTTGAATGATATCTAAAAAGGGATGAGCAATATATTATGTTACTATTAGAGAAATCTATTTCTCTAAGATCCATATTTTATCCATTGCCATTAAGTTTTTATTTTACATTAATAATTCATATCAAATTTTTCTTTCTCTTATCTTTCCCAAAACAAAACAAAAATAAATTCTAGTATTGAGTGTACTAAGAAGAAAATGGAGAAACTCCACTTAGCATTTAACATTTTAAAATTCTACTTATTCTATTCTAGCATCTTACTCTCTCTTAATTAGAGATGCTTATGAAACATTGTGGCCTTAGGCAAATGCAGATAAATCTGATATTTTCATAATGATTTGTTCTTCAAAATTTGAAAATAACCTCGAACTCAAAATAGTTAAACCTGGTGAAAAACTGACATACAAACTCAACAAGAACTCTCTCTTCGGAATACGCCAAGGTGCCTTTACTCAGTTTCAAATTGCTTTTAAATACCCTAGATAGACTAATTCTTCAATTATAAAGTCATTTGATAAAAGTACTCAGTATAAAATACCTATCATAATTTTTACACAATTAACAATTTTCGAGTGTCATTAAGTCAATTTAAAATTTGATCTTCTTTAATTTTTTCAGTCTCTAGTCTTTGGAAATGTGTTGAAAATTTAAATGCCTGATCATTTTTAGCAATTACATTTTGATATTTCACCTTTAGTAATATCTGGGGCTTTGCCCCACTATTTCCCCACTTCGCAGTGGGGAAAGCTGATAAACACTGCCTCAGAGAGTTGAGGAATGTCAATATTAACAGTGGTCATTCTTATCAGTAGCAGGTACTCTTGATATAATGGGGACAAAGTGGCTTTTCTTCTGTGGTCTTCCTCACTAAAACCCATAAACACGATATAATCATGCCAAAAAATATCATTTCCAAGAGAAAGCAGTTCTACAAATATCTGAACAATAGTCTTGAAACCTATCAAATCATCAAAAATAAGGAAAAACTAAGTAATGTCATATCCATAAGTGTCTTAAGGAGAAAGAATGATTAAATTTAATGCAATATCTTAGTGGGATCCAGGAACAGAGAAAGAACATTTGGTAGAAACTAAGAAAATCTGAATAATGAATGGACTGTAGTTAATGATATACAAAAGTTTTTTAACATGATTTTTTTCAAAGTTGGTTTATTAATTAAGACAAATATACCATAGTAATTTAGGATGTTAATGATGAGGGAAATTAGATGATGATTTTATGGGAACTTCCTTACTATATTTGTAATTTGTATGTCAGTATAAAACTGCAATAAACCTTAAAGGGAAATTTTTAAAAAATCACAAAAAGACCAAGGATATAAGCAGCAGGTAGATGCCACAAGGCACAGTCAAGTCAAGAAAGTTTTCTTTTGTTAATCATGCTTACAGGGGTTAAATCAGTATTTTTTAATGATTACAGAAACTAATTATTCCAGAATATTCTGATACAGAATATGACATGAAATATATCTGCCAAATACGTAGGATAAACTCATATGTATTTGTGTATACACACACACACACGCACACACACACATATATATATATATATATGTTAACATATGAATGAAAAAACTGACTTGGTTAACATAGAATGGTAGCATTGAAGAATGTGAATCCTCAAGATTTAACACTGAAATCTGCTTTATTTTTGTTTTCTACTCTCACTTTAATTGAGGATAACATTTCTCTCATTGACTCGCAAATTTTTGTATCCCTATGATATGTCCAGTTCATTTAATGGAATAAAATACAGTGTAGTGGCTACAAGTCATGGTTTTTGTTATTTGTAATATGTTAGTTATAAAGCCAAACTTCAATTTTGCCTACAAGCAGCCACTGCTCTGCTCTCCCTGCTTGAACACACTGCAACTGAAGAAAGGAAGCACTTCTGAATTTAACCCCCACTTGCCAACTTGCTAACAGTGATTTTTCAACTCCTTCCAATTTGAACAAAGGTAGACAGGGTAGCGAGAGGATTAAAACCATTTTTACTTAATGGATTTTAATAGGTGATCATGGATTGATGCTTCCTGGGTCTGGAAAGCACTGAAACCTCAGGGATTCTTAGGAGAAATTTTATTTCTGAGTTTAAAGTAAATGCCATTCTCTTTCACCCAGCTAATTATTCCTTTCTCCATCCCAGGGCATCTGGTATTACCTTGAACTTATCACTCATGGGGTTTATTCAGTTCCCTATGCAGTCTTCTTGAATAAAATCCTATTTACCCTAAGCCAACTTCACCAAATGTATGGTCTATATCTAGAACATGGAACACTTTGGCACATCCTTTGCTCTAACAGACTCAGAATTCATACTGGGAAATCGAGTCTGTTCATTGCTATGCCACCAAGCAGTTTACGAACTTATTCATTGCCCTTAGTAATATGCAAACAAGTAAGGCATCTACTGAGTATCTATATACCTCTCTACACTGTCTCTGCAAAATTATTTTCTCTTGACTTTAGAAGAGAGGTGCACCTGAATTCTTCCCTCTTATGACATAATTTGAATTCAAAACATGCTCCAAGCTTCACCTAAAGTGCTCTTTGAGGCCTTTATTCTTGAAATTCAATTGCTTTGAGTTGGATGCAGAGTGCTTCACCTTTCCATCTTAGAGTAGCAATTCATGAAAAACTCTTTCCAAAAAAATCTTTTATAAAAAGCATCATCCAATTTGCCACTCTCAGTCCTTTTTATATTTTATGTGATAAAAGGGTAGAGAGCAGTAAACAGCATGGAATTAATTTCAAAACTTTGCTTTGTAGCCAGTCACAGTGGTGGTATATGTATATAATCCCAGCCACTCAGGCAGCTGAGGCAGGAAGATCACAATTTCAAAGCCAACTGGAATAATATAACAAGTTCAGGGGATGTAGCTCATGGGTAGAGGTCATACTTCCTATGAATGAGGTCATGGTCAATCCTTAGGACCTTAACAAAAAAGAAACAACTAAGAATGTCATTCTATGATTACTTCAAAATATTCCAGTGACTCTTAATGGTCCACTGATGCTTCAATGAAAACTTCTATGTTAAGATCATGTTATGTGAATGTGTGTGTGCATTACTTTACAACTAACTTACACAAATTACCTCCTGTGGGTTCTAGATGGAACTTCAAGCATTTATCCACTAGAACAATATTTTTAATGTGTGACCACAAGAATAGTTCATCAATGTTCATCAATATGCCATAGGAATAGGATTGACAGTTCAAATTCAGGGGACACAATTAAATTTTAATTCAGATACTTAATGACTAATTTTTAGTATGAGTATATCCTAAATATTAAAAGAAATACATGTTAATAAAATTTTCTTTGTTTTTCCTTTTTAAACTCAAATTCAAGCACAATTTTACCTGCTAAACTTGATAATGCTACCTAAGAAATTCTTAGACATGCAAATTCCAGATTATTCCCAAACCCTACTGAATCAGATATTCTGGGGCTAGTTCTCTTTTAGCAAGGTCCATAGGTGATCTTGATATGCTTTGAGGTTTGAGAACAACTGCAGTGGGGTACTATGAATCTATTGGCCCGCAGGCTTCACACTGCTCCCTATCTAGTTCTTCTATGGCAAATTGCCAGTAGACTCATTCTTGTCAAGCACCTGAATTAGTCAGAAATATATTTAGTGATAATGCATTTAATTCTAATCCTTGTAAAAGGATTCCAGATTGAAAAGACGTTTGGAATGCTGTGATTCAGAGACCTGACAAGAACAATTAGAGGAGGAAAAGTTTATTTTGGGCCTCATGATTTCAGAGGTCTCAGTCCATAGTTAGGTAGTTCCATTCCTGCAGGCTCCAGGTGAGACAGAACATCATGGTAGAAAGATGTGGTGGAGGAAATCAGGTCAGGACATGGCCACCAAGAAGAGAGAGCTCTTCTCAGCAATGATAAAATATAAACCTCTAGGGACTCACCTTCACTCACACTCTACCTTCCTGAAGTTATCATCAAGTTAATCCCTATCAGGGAATTAATGCACTGATTAGGTTAATACTTTTATGACCCAATAATTTCATCTCTAAACTTTCTTTCATTTCCTCACACATGAGCTTTTGGGGGGGACTCCTAATCTAAACCATAACAACTGGTTACTGGTTTTAGATTCTCTAGTTCCAACCCATTGTGGAGGGGAAAAGCCTGTTTACTGATATTTTACTTATGTCTCTGTTTCCTTGTTTCCAGACTAATTCCCAGCTGGAGTAGGGGTGATTCAAGAGAGATCCTTTCAGTGGAATTTTCTTATTTGTTTAACATCCCAGCACATGACTGAGAAATATCTTCTTAATCCATAAACCACTCAACTGTAGTTGAGAAAAAGAATCACCTAAAAACCTGCTATCGCATGTGCTTGTCCTGAATTTGAATCACTTCAATATGATGTTTGCTCTTGGATTGGTGGTAGGGACTGCTAAACACTTATAGAGGCTCCTCTGTCTCATTCGGTCTTCTTCTCTATTCTAGCATACTTTGTCCAGTCCCAAATGCAGCTTGCTCTTATTTCTTTTATGCCAAAGTCTGATTTTTTCTGCCTGAAACTTTTGAAAGTTCAATGTGCACAGTATCAAGATTTTAGACATAATCATAACAAATCATCTGCTGTGTTTCTAATATCCTGCCTATAGCTGAGGTTAATTGCTATTGAATAGTTACTAATGTAGGAAGTTAAGAAAGTATGACTCTCCTTGTGTACAGATGCATTTAACCACAGAATGCTCTGCAAAATGCTTTCTGTCTAAGGTCAGAGCAAGAAAGGAAACTGAGATTTATTGAACATGGATTGTGTGCCAAAAGGTATACTAAATGCTTAAGGTATTTATCTCAGCATAGGATTTTTTTCTTTTAATTCTGACCACTCTCTTCCATTGCTTGAAATCTCTTAATTTGGAGAAAGGTGTTTTTCGGTATCCAATGATTAGAAAAGACAGAGAAAATCAACCATGTAAATCTCAGTGACACAAAGAGGGAAAAATGAGGAGGGAATTATTAGTAACTAAAGAAAGGAGTAGATATTTTTATTTGAACCTCCTTTACTTAAGAAAACCAGTACTAACAGATCTCTTGCAACATTCCCTTCTCTAAAAACTAGATGGCAAAAGAAATAAAGTTAGAGAAAAAGAAGATCAAGAAAGAGAAAATAAAACACACAAACAAAATTGTGTAGTCCTTCAAGAAAAGTTTATTTTTATCTGAAGAACACTATGATAGCTTAGGGTGATGCAGCTTTAAAAAACACAGAACTCTGCTCTAATATAAATTATGTTGTACAGGAGAATCACATTATGATTATATAAAGACAAGAGGAACTTGGGCAAAAAGTTTCAACCCTTATAAAAAGAGAATGACAGAAGATTGAGCAATAAATGATGAATAGAACAATGCTGGCTGACTGAGAGAATTTGCTCTGAAATTATAAGACTGCTCTCCATTAGCCGCTTAGAAATAATCAGAACCTTCCATGATGTAATCAGTTTTCAGTGAGTATTTGCTGAATTAAAAAAATAATTGGGAAGGCATTTTAAAATAGTATACCATGCCTCAAATTACTAGGATATATTTCAATTTTTCATTAGCTGGCAGTAGTTGGGTCAATGGTTTATATCATAAAAATCAGTTGAATAACTTGTTAAAAGAAAGATGTCTGGGATCCACCCCTTCTGTACATTATGCAGTTGTCATAGGGTTTGACCAGAGCATCTGTATTTCTGCCAAGATCCCAGGTCAAGCTGATGCTTGTATGGGACCACACATCAAAAACTGTTGACTTGGATTTCCAATAAGGCCCTGTAGTTATACCATAAACCATCGCATATGGAAAGTAGAAGAGAAATGATTAAAGGATTGTGGAGAAGATGGTGAAAGGGAGGTGGGAAGGATAGCAGAACAGTGGATAGACATGATCTATATGTGATGTATGCATGTATGGAGGTATCAAAGTGAATTCTACAGATATGTACAATTAATATGTATTAGGGAAGAATTGGGAAGAAAATGAGAGAAGAGATAGAATACAACAATCTTTAAAGCTGACAAGCAATGAAGGAAAATAAAGGCTGTTTTGTGATGAAATGTAGCTTTCATATAAAGCCCATTGAGTTATTTATTAAAATTGATCATTATATGTAAATCTAGTCAATAAAAAATTGTCACTAAAGTTCTTTTAAGACATCAGACACTGTAAGCACCATATAAAGACAAAAGGGATACAATAAAGAATAAGATAATATTTCCACTCTTAAGAAGGATACCATCTAGTCTAAGTACAAGCTATGGACTGAATTCAGTTCCCCTGAACTTCATACGTGAAGACTGCAATTCCCACTGTGACTGTATATGGAGTAAGGAAGTAATTAAGTTTAGATGAGGTAAGTCATCAGAGTGAAACCCTGATTTGTTAGGATTTGTGCCCTTATGGGAAGACACACCAGACAGCTAGGTCAATGTCTCTTTCTCTGTATTCCTTGAGGACAGAGTGAACCAAGAAGAGAAACCTTACCAGAAACAAAATTGGCATACACCTTTATCTTGGACTTCCCAGACTCCAGAAGTATGAAAAAAAATATATTTCTATTGTTTAAGCTACCTAATTTGTGGTATATAATTTTGGCAGACTTAGCAGATCAAATTAAGATGGCATGACAGATTTTATCTCAGGAGCAAATTCCATTTGTTTTACAGCAGTTTTCAGGAGTGCTGTTTGAAGTAATTCTGACCCCACATTTGTACTATCTAATATCGCATGTGTTAGCCACATGTTGCCTTAATTTACACCAATTGAAATTCAGGTCCTCAGTCACACTAGCCATATTGCATATATGGGGTATGTTATCTACCATCTTCCATCTTGGAAAAGTGCAGAACATAAAAATTCTCATCACCATAAAAAGCCGGGACAGCACTCTTCTAGATAAAGAAGGAAGAAAGAGTTAGGATTACAAAATTGCCTTTCTCAAAGACCAACTGAAAATAAAAGTTTAAAAATGGTCCAACATGGGGTATGGGGAGGAAAAAAAGAGCAGCATTTTCCCAAATAAATGGAAGTAAAATGGTTAGCTCTGTAGAAAAGAGGTTTAAGAAGGCTCAGGACTACTTTTTCAGCCTCACTAAAACATCACCAGAGAAAGAAGGTAGGTAGGCACAGTCTAAAAATGTTCAATAAAACTCACCAAATAGGTCATAAGATCACTAAACACAAGACTAGAGAGCCATAGGAAGAACTATTTTGAAAAAATTTCTCTGTCTCAGAGTCCTAAGGGGATCAGCACTTCTCTAATCTATTGGGACATTATGAATAAAGGGTAAATTATCTAACTTTATCTTCAGAACAAATAGGGGCTATGTACAAACAAAAGGAGAAGGAGAACAAAACATTTCGGACTTTCTCAACAAAGATGTTATTAGTACTTTGCTAGAGTTCTTTGCTGCGAAAATCTGTCTGGAGTATTAGGTTTTACATTCTTTGATCACCGAATGTCAATACTATTCCAGTCTCTGAAAAAATCAGAAATGCCCCTAAAAATTCCAAAAGGAAAAAAAAATCCTTCTAAAGAGGAAGTACAGTTTCTCCAGATGAGAAAATCAGGAAGTGGAGTTTAAAAAGAGACTGGACTGGAAATGGGCCAGTGTATCCTCAGGGGTATTAACACAGGAAAAAAAGCTGTGAAAATAATAATACACCATTTTGAGAAACTGTGAATTGATCAAAAGTATTGGTAACTTGTGGAATATATTTCCCTTCTTCATTTTTAAAACTTTTTAACAGTAAGGTGGTATTCAAATTGAATTGCTAAATTAATTGCTAAGTTATATTTAAGTTCTCAGTTACTGTACCATTTATTGTCAACTGCTTAAAATTTTTGGGCTACTGGGCATGGGGGTGCATGCCTATAATCCCAGTGAGCTGGGAGGTTGAGGTAGGAGGATTGCACATTCAAACCCAGACTTGGCAATCTAGCAAGGCCCTAAGCAACTTAGACCCTGTCTCAAAATAACTTTTTTTTATTTATTTTTTTTACAAAAGAGAGAGAGGGGGAGAGAGATAAATAGAATCAAGTTTTATTTAGTTTTTCATGTGACTTTAGTTGTTCTGACACTTTGTTATGCACATCCTTGTTGATGCCAGGTAAGCCACTGCTCCAGCCTCAATAACTTTAAGAGACAGACAGAGAGAGAGAGAGAGAGAGGGAAAGAAGGTGAGGGGGCAGGAAAGAGAGCATCTAGCATTTGTTTCTCCAACAATGAGTGGTGAATAAGATGCTGGGGTTTGAACACAGATCCTTGAGCATACCAGGCAAATGTTCCAACTGCTGAGCAACTGTTCCAGCCCCTACTTTTTGTTTTTAAAGGGAAGGCTAGGGATTTAGTTCAGTGATTAAGTGCCCCTGGGTTCAATTCCCAGTACCAAAAATAAATAAATAAATAAGAAAACACAATCTTCTCTTAATTCAGATTACCATAATCAAAGACAAGTTATTGCTTAAATTAGCATTTAATAAGTATTTTGCTAATTTCTAAAATAGTCTAGGCAATTTTGTACAGGAAAGGACTGTGTACTCTAAATCTCAAACCTAAATAGTTTTCTATGACTGTTATACCACAATTTAGCCGCTTGAAAATGTACAAATTTGGGGCTGGAGCGGTGGCTCAGCGGTTTCGGCGCTTGCCTGGCAAGCACAAGGACCCAGGTTCAAACCCCAGCACCACGTACACAACTATGTTAGAGCAACGAAGGCCATGTGAAAAACTAAATAAAGTTGTTTCTCTCTTTCTCTGTGAAAAACTAAATAAAGTTGTTTCTCTCTTTCTCTGTTAAAAAAAAAAAAAGAAAGAAAATGTACAAATTTACCGTACACTTCTGGAAGT
Source organism: Aplodontia rufa (assembly GCA_004027875.1). Taxonomy (NCBI): domain Eukaryota; kingdom Metazoa; phylum Chordata; class Mammalia; order Rodentia; family Aplodontiidae; genus Aplodontia; species Aplodontia rufa. The sequence continues at coordinate 6,805 of PVKS010019978.1, read as the reverse complement.
CAGAATTAGGATCTCAAGAACTAAAGTTGGAAGCAAATTTGCAACATTTTGCAGTATTGTAGAGTCCATTTCTTTGAATGTTCCTGGCTTCAGGAGGCTGAATGTATTCCTTCACTCATGTCCCCTTTTACATCTTTAAGTTAGCAATGTCAGCCTAGGTCTTCTCAGGTGGCTGTCCCTCTAGGTTTTACTCTTTATTCAAAAGAAGATTTCTCTCTGCATGAAACTCTCGTTGGCTATCAGGAAGTATTTGACTAGTAATATTACACGTATTTTGATTATTTTCGACCATTAGTAAGAAATATTATCTCTTTAGTCAATTTTATCCACACAGAATTATATTGTAGCTATCTTTTTAAGTACTTTAACATTTCTAATTATATTCTCAATCACAGCACAGAAGTTCAATGGCCAGGAAATAGAAGAGTAATCTATAAATTATAACTTCCTATTCAAATGTTTTGAGTAAGTTTAAAATATGTGTTCTTTTTCAGAAGTATAGATTTGGAATATTTGGTAATGACAACAACACAAGAACTAGTAAAGTTTATGCCTGATTTAAAAAATTTTTTTTCCAGAAAACTTTATTTTTTTCTGTGTCAATGCCATTAGTTCTCTTGGGGGAAGCATACATTGTTTATTATCTTAGAAAGTTAGAAATTATTAAGATTGGTTTGAAATAAATATGTCTCAATAAGACTAAGGTAGCATATTGTATCCAAGGTAGAAAATTTAGATTATTTTTTTTATAAAAGTTAACAATGAAAAATAATCCCACCCCATAGTCTTCTAAGCTACCACAATGCATGTATGCTTCATTTGCCTTCATAAGTGCTACATTTTGTTGTTGTGTTTTATTTTGTTTCTTTAAGTCCAAAGAAAAAAGCACTCTTCTGCAGCAGTTGAGAAAACTAAGACATACCTAATATGTTGCTGTCTTATTTCAAATGTAGAAAACATTGAAAAGGAAAATATTCTTCAAATTGATGCTTCAGACAACCTAAAAAAGTATCATACACACACATTTAGAGTTAGGGTTAAGGAATAGAACCTCTGTTCTTCTTACACACACAATGATAATAATTAATACAAGGTTTATTTGGGAGAAATGACTACTGAGAATAAAATAACATTGAAAATCAAATGAAAGAAACAGAAAGAGTAGCCAGAACACAGAACAAAATTGAAAACCGTACTCATGTTTTGAGAAGACTTACAGTAAATAAAACTGAAACAAAAGATCAGACTAAAAGTAGTGGTAAATTTCTTCTGATTATACATAGGATTAATAGCTCTTCTGTTGATAAAATAAGAAAACCAGCTGATAATAAATTATTGCTACAGTGCACCACATTGGAATTAGGGATTCAAGTAAAGGATTAATATTTTTTAATAATAAATTTATTTGTTGAACAATCAAACAAGCTTCTAATGAAATAATATAATATATATATATATAAATTCTGAAAATTAGATTTACCCCCAAGAGCCCCTCCACAATTACCCACCTTTATCCCTCCACCCTCCTTCCCAATACATCTCTACAAATGCCTTAGGTTGTATGACATTACATCTTATCCAGATTTAAAACATAAGAATTGACCTCCTTTCTCAATGGCCAGGGCATAGCTCCAGCCTCCACAGATGAGTGGAGACATTCGATCCTTGGTTCTCTGGGTTATGCTGATTTCACTCAGCATAATTTCTTCCACAGACATCCATTTACTTTAAAAGGCTGCAATATCGTTGTTTCTAATTGCTGAGTAAAACTCCATAGTATATATGTACCACAGTTTTTGGATCCATTCATCCAGTGAGGGACATCTGGGTTGTTTCCATAAGTTAGCTATTGTAAATTGAGCTGCTATGAACATCGATTTCACTGTGTCGCTGTAATGTGCTGATTCTAAATTCCCTGGAGAAATACCCAGGGGAGGAATAGCAGGATCATATGGTGGGTTCATCCCTATTCTATCTCTCCACAACCACTCCAGCATCTATTATTGTTTTTTTTTCTTCATTTTTGCCAATCTGACTGGCGTGAGGTGATATGTTAATATAGTTTTCATTTGCATTTCTCTGATTACTAGTGATTTAGAGTACTTTCTCATGTATTCATTGGCCTGGTCAATGTCCTCTGTTGAGAAGTTTCTAATTAATTCTTTGGCCCATTTATTGATTGGGCTGTTCGTGTTTTTGTAGTTGAGATTTTTGAGGATTTTGTAGATTCTGGATATGAGACCCCTGTCAGAGGAATCATAGCCCATGATTCTCTCCAATTCTGTAGGAAACCTCTTGACTAATTTTGATGGCCATTATTAACAGAAAATATGGATCTTAAAGGAAAAAACTAAGAAAAGTTATTTAAAATGATCTTTCATCACCATACTATCATAGGAAGTTAGAAGGACAGAAAAAAGTAATGGATATTTTGTGAACAAGAAAACAAAGAAAGAAGTGCATGAAATAAGAGATAAGGGAAAGAAAAATATTTTAACTTCTGAAACATTTTCTATGTCATCAAATCTGTTTAATTTTATAGACACTGAGATACTTTAAAAATCATTAGCAAAGCAAGTTTTATTAGCTGATTTACAAATGAAGAGTTGGAGGTTATTTGGTTGGCTGGAGGCAACATTAAAAGTCACTAAAAGATTTTGATTTTGAATTGAGTGTTTCAAAATCTCCTAATCATTCCTTTAGAGAAAAAAAAGTCAATATAAAAACTTGAGTTTGTTAAGAGGTCAATTCTCTAATAGTTCAACATTAGCATAAATTAGCTAATTATTTTGTTTATAAACAAAGCAAACTCATTAGGTATGTCAGTTTTGCCAAGTTCAATTTCAGACACTGAAATTTAAATTTCTAGGACATTTTTAGTCATACTACTATTTTTTCAACTACGGTTTGGAAAATAAATAAACAAATAACAAAACAATAATAGATGCTCCACATACTGTGTTAGACACTGTGGTTTAAAAAGTGAATAAACAGTGAACCTAACCTGGAAGAGCACATGGTTAAGTGGAAGGCAAAAATGAATAAATGCTTACATCATATATATACAAGTATTGCTGCAGAAGAACGATAGTGAGGGAGCTTGTGGGTCCAGGTGAAGTCAAATGGTGTCTTAGAAGACATGGATTACAGTGAAATCTGAAGGTATGCAAGGAGAAAACTTTCATTTCTGATGAAAATTTAGAAAGATACAGGAGAGTTTCACTCTCTCACTGAGAGATCAGGTAGAGCAAGAAATTAAGTCATATAGACCCAATGGGTCCAAACCAATTAAAAAAATCTACACTAAGCCACCAAGTCTTATTCACACAGGCCTGTACTGTATGAAAGTCTTACACTGAAGACAGGTCAAAGCAAGATCTGAGAGATCTACCCAGGCTAGCAATACAAGGACCAATAGCTATCCTGAGAGCTGCAAAGAATGATTTTGAAGCAGTCCAGAATTTGACAGGCATAGTCAGTGACTCCGGAAGCCTGGGAGCTCAGAGAAATCTAGTTGATGCACATTCTTTTAAATTAAACTTTGAAACAACTACGAGATAGACCCTATACTAGATGATGAAATAAGTCTCAAAAATTAAATTATAAGGATAAAACAGAATGTGTTTTCTAATCACAATGGAGTTGAGTGTTAATAATCTACACTATCTAAAACATCTCAGAATATATGGACATTAAATCTAACAAATCTACATAACATATAAATATAAAGTTATCGCAGGGAAGTTTAGAAAATATTAAAGGTAAAAATGCAATATATTAAACTCTAGAGTTATTAGTTACATCAAGTTATAGAAAGTTTATAGCTGTAAATAACTGTGCTAGTAAAGAAAAAATGTGTAAAACTGATTATCTTCCAAATTAAGAAAGTAAGAAGAGGGAATTAAGCCAATATTATGGTACACCATTTTTCAAGATCTGTTAATCAAAATTTATATCCAGAAAAGATGTTCTTCAGCAGGAATCAACAAATTCTCAGATGAAGGAAAATATAGATTTCATCATGAATGTACCTTCCCTGGAAGAGTGGTTACCAGAGGTATTCTAAACAGAAGGGAGATAATCTAAGAAGGAATCATGGGAACATCTAGAAGGTGAAAAGCAATGGAAAAAACTTAAAAAGTAGGAGAATGCAATAAACACTCCTTTTCTTTTTCCTAAGTTACGTTTCATGATTGATCTAACAATCATAGCACTGTCTGATGCAGAGGCAATATTTAGAGAAATTATATTTCCTTTGTTCTAAAAAGATTTTTACACTGAATAAAGTGCTCTAAGTTGACAGTTTAGATTTTTTGCTTTCCCCTTCACTGTTTTAAATAACTACTGTCTCCCTCATTATAATGTTTCCAACAAGAAAACAGCTGTCATCTTGTTTTTGTCCCTCCAAATATATTATGTCTTGTTTTAATTGTGCCTCCTTTTCCTACTCTCTTGAGTATTTTAATTATCACATACCTGGGTGACAATCTTTGTTATTTTAAAAAATATGGATTCATGCAGCTTCTCAAATCTGTTGGCTTATAGAGCTTCTCAGATCTGTTCATTTATAGTTTTCATTTAATTTGGAAATTTTTACTTGTAAAATTTGTTCAGCTCTAGAGTTTGCTTTGTGTCTTTTTAATATCTTCTGTGTCAGGGCTGGAGCGGTGGCTCAGCGGTTTTGGTGCTTGCCTGGCAAGAACAAGGACCCGGGTTCAAACCCCAGCACTACGTACACAACTAAATGTTGGAGCAAAGAAGGCCATGTGAAAAACTAAATAAAGTTGTTTCTCTCTTTCTCTGTCTCTCTCACTGTCCCTCTCTCTTTAAAAAAAAAAATCTTCTGTGTCATAATAACTTCTTCATTTTATATTAATTATTTTAACAGGTTCATCTAACACCTGAGTCAGTCTTGGGTTGGTTTAACCTGAGTTAAGGGCTTCATTTCCTTGGTTCTTTATTGAGTAATTCTTTTAATTTGCATGCTAGACAAAGATTTTTGCCTTTTTAGAGGACATATTTTTAATCTTATAAATGTTCAGGTGCTTTGTTTTCGGACTCATATATGCCAGTGGGAAAGAGTTTGATGTCATACTCTCAATTTTTATAAGTCAGGAAGAATGTGACATTTAGTGTAGGGTTAACTTCCCTCATTACCAAGGCAGAAAAGCTTTTAAAACTTTTGTTTTGTGCCCAAGGCCTCAAAGGCCTCATGAATCTTGGGATGTGTGTGTGTGCGTGTGTGTGGTGTGTGTGTATGTTTGGAGCAAGCAAGCACTGTTTGCAGCCGTGTTTAGCACTAAACACCATTTCCTCCAAACACAGGAGTCTGATGTGTTTCCTTCCCTTCGCATACTTGAGGAGACCCCTCTGTAGACCTCCAGAGTACTCTCTGTGTACAGCTCTCCCTGTACCCTGAAGACTCTAGCCAGCTTGTTCTTCCTGAACTCTTAGCTCTGGCCCTTGAACTCAAGCAGTCAACATGCCCCAACGGAATGCTGTGTGTCAGTGCTGATGCCTGAAGACTCATAGTAATAAACTGGGGTATGTGTAGCATTCATTTATCTCTCATTTTTCTTTGTTTTCATACAACTACAGTCTTGCAAACCATTGTGTCTTCTTTGTTGTAACTGTTTTTTGTTTTAAGTGACAACACAAATGGCTCATTTATCTATTGACTAGAAGTTTTGTGTGTGTGTGTGTGTGTGTGTGTGTATACACATATATATCCAGGGCTTTTTAATTTATGAATGAATCTGGAATTAGTACAAGGCTAAAGGAAATTTATTCTTTTTTTATTAGAGATCTTTCACCTCTTTAGTTATATTGATTCCCAAGTATTTTATTTTTTTATTAGAAGTATATAGAGATGCAATTGAGGGGAAACATTATCAAACCAATAGTAATCAATGTGTATATACTTTGTTATCCAGGGGTAATGCCAAAACATGGATGACTACCGTGGGTTTCACATGTTGCAGTTTCCCCCAGAAGAACTCATGTGTTAAATGGGTATCTCGTGGAGGAATGACATCGGCTTCTGGGATGGTTCCCCCATATTCCCACAAAAATCATAAATCATCTCAATTGATGCAGAGAAAGCATTTGATAAAATTCAACACCACTTTATGCTCAAAACTTTGGAAAAGATAGGGATCAAGGGAAGATACTTTAACTATGTCAGATCCATTTATGACAGACCCATAACCAACATTATCCTCAATGGAGAAAAACTGAAAGCATTTCCACTGAATTCAGGTACTAGACAAGGCTGTCCGCTCTCCCCACTCTTGATCAATATAGTCCTTGAAACCCTTGCCAGAGCTATCAGGCAAGACAAGGAAATCAAAGGTATTCGTATAGGAAAAGAGGAAGTTAAGTTATCCCTATTCGCTGACAACATGATTTCATACCTAGAAGACCCAGTAATATCAGCCAGAAAACTCCTAGAGCTTATAGGTGATTTTAGCAAAGTAGCTGGCTACAAGATCAACTCCAGCAAATCACTAGTGTTTCTTTACTCCAGCAACAAATCCGCAGAAGAAGAAATCAGGAAATCTCTCCCATTCACCATCACTTCCTAAAAAATGAAATACGTGGGCATTAACCTTACAAAGGATGTTAAGGACCTCTTCAAAGAAAACTACCAAACGCTAAAAAAAAGAAATTAAAGCAGACCTGTGTAGATGGAAAAACATTCCATGCTCATGATTAGGCAGAATCAATATAATAAAGATGGCCATTCTACCCAAAGCCCTATACAGATTCAATGCAATCCCCATCAAGATACCTATGGCATTCTTCA
>PVKS010019977.1:0-37576 GCA_004027875.1 Aplodontia rufa | reverse complement strand
CTGTTACCAGTAAGGATCTAGGTCTGCCTGACTCCACAGCCCTTGTTATTTTTTTTTTTTTACTATTCTGCTGTTTGTGTGTGTGTGTGTGTGTGTGTGAAGTGTACATGTATGTGAAGATGTGTGTCACATGTATTATACATGTATATTTGTATAGGCACACATGTGTGAACATGCACGTATGTGTGCATATACATATGTGTATGTGTGTGTGTATGAGCATGGAAAGGTGTTAAATTTTTCTGATCTTAGGTTAAAAAGCAGGGAATACATCTTTTTTTTTAACCACCTGGTGTCATACCTAAGATAATAGAGTAGTTGAACAGAAGTTCTAAAATATTTGTAAAACTGCTCTGCCCAGCGAGGAGAGCCAGGATGTGGTCGAACTGCCCGCTTGGTCACTGCTCAGCCCTTGTCTTCTCTACATCAAAGTCTCTTATCTGCAAAATGAAGGAATTTGACTGAGGCCTTATCAGGGCCACTCCTGCTCCAAAATGCCAGAATTCAGAAGAAATAAATTGTCAACTGAGTCGCTCTTAAAGGAATAATCTACCTGCCTATCTAAGGTTGAAACATGCTTAGGGTTATTAGAGCTTGTACTTTTTATTTTCTAATACTTTTTCTATTGGGAAGCCGTGTAAAATTATTTCCTCTAAGTATGGATGAGAAAATGTTTATTTCATAGGACCTTCACTCTAATGAATGCATTAAAACAGAACAGCTATAAAGCATTAGTGATAATTCTTAGTTTTTCATGTAAATTAGAAGCTTTAGAAGTGAATGGAATTGCATATTCTCGGTAAGCCTGGTGGGCTCAACAATGCATCATGAGCCAGGTGTGGTGTTACATTCCTGTAATCCTAGCGACATGGGAGATTGAGGCAGGAGGATCACAAGTTCAAAGCCAGCCTCAGCAATTTAGCTAAGCCCTAAGCAACTTAGCATGACCCTGTCCCAAAATAAAAAATGAAAAGAGATGGGGTCGTGGCTCAGTACCCCTATGGGTTCAATCTTCAGTAACAAAACAAAACAAAAAACTAATACATCATGACAGGAATGTGCTATAGGGAACACATAGAAACTGTTTTCATCAAGGGCAAAGCAAAGGGGCTCATTCAGAATACATTCTTCCCTGGTGACTGGGAATTGGGTTTCAGAGACCTCACTGAACAGTCAGGCTGTTTATTCTGGCAAAAGCCCACAAATGCAATTTTTAGCTGCCACTGGAGGAAAAACAGTGACAGGCGAGTTCAAGATTTGCTCAGATGATTCCAAATTCATTAGTCAAATCCAACCGACTGAAGTTCATGGGGGAAAAAATGGAACAGATACAAAATAGAAGGCTTTTAGATCTAACTCATTATTTTAAAAATTTACTTCTTGACCCTGCTCAGTTATTATCATTCAGGTGAGATAAATTAAATTTGAAGCTCAAGAAAGAGTAGAAATCATTTTACATTGAAAAATGAGTTTGGGAAACATCTTGTGTGAATGAATTTAAAGGTAAAGGAATGAGGGGGGTGGGAAAAGTTTGGGGCATAATGAGCAGAACTGTTCTTCATCTCAGAAATTTTTAAGACAAATAGAAATAAAATGCACAAGTTCCTGTCTTGGTAAATAGTGTGAAGTAGGCATGCAAGAAATGGCAGCTTATATAAAACCAATATCAAAAGGTCTCAGTCTGGGGGTATAGCTCAGCGGTAGAGTGTGCGCTTTGCACACTCCAGACTCTGGGTTGGATTCCCCAGTAGCACACATGCTCTTCCTCATCTATTCTGTCTCCATACAAATGAGAGAATAGGGCTGGAGCGGTGGCTCAGCGGTTATGGCGCTTGCCTGGCATGCATGAGAATGTGGGTTCAAATCCCAGCACCATGTACACAACTAAGTGTCAGACCAATGAAAGCCACGTGAAAAACTCAATAAAAAATTGATTCTGTCTCTCTCTCTCACTGCCCTTCTCTCTTTAAAAAAAAAAGAGAATACTCAAAGAATAATCCAGTAAGATTCTTTCTACCTTTATTACAATGAGTTATCTTTTAAATGTGCCTAATTCTTCACCTTTTCATTACTTCTAATTTTAAATAATTATTTATAATTTTAAATATTTAAAAATTATCTTTAGTATTTCAGCAATATCAAAATCTTCAGATGACAAAAGCAGATTTGCTTAAAAGTATAACCAGCCCTTCTAGAAAAACCGCAGAACACAGCACTTCCTGGAAAAACTGTAATAAGTGAATTGGCTTATCCTAACTTCGAAAGTATAATTATTCCAAATCTCTGTCTAGGTCATTCAAACATTTGGCTGTATCACTTTATTTTATTTTGAGTGAGATATGATTCTGAGAAGTGATCCTGTTTCAGTTATTTGAGGAGCAATTAAAGCTAAGCACAGAAACAGAACCAATACACGGTGCAGTTGAATGGGTTGAGCTCACAGCTCCTTCCACGCCGGGTTGTCACAAATGTGGATGCTCCTCCACTTACAACTGGGTTATCTCCCAATAAACCCATCACAAGTCAGAATATTGGAAAATATATTTAATACACCTAAATTACCAATCAGCACTCAACAGGGTATTGGTCACTCAAGCTCATGATTGCTTGGCTAACTGGGAGCTGCAGCTCATGAGAGTATTCTACTGCACATCAATACCCTCGAAAAAGATCAAAATTCAAAAATGTGGCTTCACTGCAAGAGTGTCACTTTAGCACCACTGCAAAGTTGAAAAACCATAAGTCAAACTGTCCAAAGTTAGGGACCATTTATATTCTCATTCCATCAATGTATTAATTTTTCTTCAGGATAGATTAGTCTACCGAGTTTCTAAGAATTTAATACAGGAGCATAACACACTGCCTTGAAAACGCTGTACACTATGAGCACTTTAGTGTTTTGGCGAACAGCCAAGGATTAAACCTTAACCAAAGCCTAAAATGACCGACATTAATGGAAGAAAAGCACAGAGATGCGTAACGCAAAGGCTTTGCTCAAACTTCCTTCAAATCCCTCTTATCTGAACTCTGTATGAATTGTTAGTAAGCAGCTGAATTGTCCAGTTCGAGATTTCTTCTTTTTGCCCTTACTCAATCAAGGATCATGAGAAGGAATTTACAAATGAAGCCGCAAAGACACGGTGAGAGCCAGTGGTTAGTTATCCCTCAACACAGGACAAGTCACCTCTGACCAGGCACATCCCAGCCACCTGCTCAAGGGCTGCCACTCTTTCCCATCACAGCTGCATTTATTTGGCATTTCAGACACCTTCTTTTTGCCCCTACACATTTTTAACAGTTCCATTGAGGTATAACTGACATATAATTATATGCCTATGTTTAAGATTCATACTTTGATAAGTTCAGACCTTTGTATGCACCTGTGAAATCATCACACAATTGCATCATGAAGACATGCATCACCCGGAGCTGGGACACAGTGATGAGTGAAATAAGCCGGATGCAGAAAGTCAAGGGTCGAATATTTTCTCTCATATGTGGAAGTTGGAGAAAAATAAGGATTAAAAAAAATGAGGTTTTGTTGGGAAGAGGTTTTCATGGGAAGAGGATCCCATGAAAATAGAAGGGAAAACAGTAGAGCAGGGTAAGGGGAAGGAGGGAGCAGAATGAATTTAACCAAACTCTGTGATGCACATGCGTGAACGTATCGCAATGAATTCCACTTTTACGTGTAACCATAATGCACCAACTGCAAACATAAATCAACTGAAATAAAAGGTATCTATTGCTTCCAAAAGTTTCCTTGTGCCTTGACACACTGTCCCTCCCACTCCTTCCTCACCTAGTTACCAGGCAATCACTGAGCTGCCTTCTGTTACTCTGGAGTTGCTCTTCCTCTCTAGAATTTTATATAAGTGAAATAAAACAATGCATATTCTTTTTGAGATGCTTACTCAGCATAATGATGTTTAGATCATCCATTTGTTGCATGTATCAATATTTCATCCCTTTTTATTGCTAAGTAATATTCTCTTGTAAGCATGGACCACCATTGTTTATCCACGAACCATGAGCCTGCTGATGGACACTCCTTTGGTTTTTTTAAAGACATTTTATTGTGAAAAATAGCACACCTACGAAAAATGGCACAAGTCCTCTCATCAATTTATATCAAAGTGAAAACACATATGACACCTTTCAAGTAAGGATACAGATAACTATCTTCTGCCCATAGACCTTTCATGTGCTGCTTCAGGGTTCCAACGTCTTCCTTCTCTGGCAAAGTCTTGACTTCCAACTTCTAAGTATATATCCCTAAACAACATGTTAGTCCTCTTTTTTACTCACTTAAAAATCTAGATACATGAAGTTATATAGAATGCTTTTTTTCCTCCCACCTGGTTTACTTTGATTAGCATTATGTTTTTAGAATTCATCCATGTTTTTGCACAGAATTGTAATTCACTCACTTTCTTTGCTGCTTAGTGTTCCACTGTATTCCACAATTATGCATTCCAGTGTATGCATTCCAATGCATTTGGGATGTTTATAGCTTTTGGTGATTACAAATCATGCTTCTATAAACGTGCCATCCAAGTTCTCTGGCATTAGTGTGCATAAAATTCCTAGGACGCAACCTTAGGAGTGGAACTGCTGGGTTACAGAGTGTATTAGCTTTTCATCACCATAATGAATATCTGAGACAAGTTACTTTATAAGAAAAAGAAGGTTTTTTAGCCCACAGATTTGGAAGTTCACGGGCATGGCACCTACATCAGTTCAGTTCAGGGGAAGGTCCCCTCTTTCAGCTGCCTCACGTGTGAGAGGCGTATGTGTGTAAGAGCTTACATGGCCTCACAGAAGTCAGAACGACTGGGCTCTATATAGTCCCTTCAAAGAGCATAGCCACAATGACCTAAGCCCTCCAATGAGGCCCCACTGCTCAAGGCTTTCCTGTCCCAGTACCAGCACTCTGGACACCAAGCCTCCAATTACCATGACCTTTGGGGGACACAAGCTGTATCCCAACCAGAGATAGCATACACATGTGCTCATCTTTGTAGAAAGTAGTGAACCCTTGTCCAAAGGGGTGGCCAAATTCATCTTTCGGTTGCTCACTCCTCTGCCTTTTTTCCAGCTTCCCCTCTTCCTCACCCCCTCCTTTCCCCTTGTTTATCTCCCTAGGTAACTATAGCACCCTCTCCCAAGAGGTCAGTTAATCCTCTCTTTGACTGCAACAGCCTCATGAACATGTTTCACATCTGGTAGGATGACTGAAGACATTTCCTTTCTAAAGTCCTACATACATAAGTCAGGGTCCTAATCAGCTATTCACGTTGATACAACATAGTTAAAACTTCGTTGATGCCATATGTCAAAAGTGTTATCTGGGGGCTGGAGTGGTGGCTCAGCGGTTTCGGCGCTTGCCTGGCAAGCACAAGGACCCGGGTTCAAACCCCAGCACCACGTACACAACTAAGTGTTGGAGCAACTAAAGCCATGTGAAAAACTAAATAAAGTTGTTTCTCTCTTTCTCTGTCTCTCTCACTGTCCCTCTCTTTAAAAAAAAATGTGTTATCTGCATGCAATGAAAAGGCAGCTTTCATTTTTCACATTAACTTTCAGAAATCTTGGAGCTAAATCTACCCGTCTGCAGCACGTAAGTAGGTCAGCGCTTCTAGAAGGTGGTCAGGCAACCCCTGCAACAGGACCATATGGGGGCAGGCACCAAGAATGCAGGTGCCCAGTTCCCAGGCGGAGGCTAAGGAGCCTGCATTTTTAGCCGAAACTCTACAGGGAGTCCAATGGACACTGAACTTTGAAACCCCTGGTATAATGCTGCAGGTACTGCATCTGAACTTTCATTTCTGGCTTAATATTATGACCTCTGTTTTTCTTTTCTTTGTCATCCAACTCTAAAGCACAGAACACTGTCATATTTTATGTATGCTTACAAATCACCTATGATTGTTTCTGGTTCAAAAGCTGGATTGGTAGATAAATAGAGAAATGTTAGACTAGATGCATAGAAAGGAAAAGTTACTCTGGCCACCAGCCACTGTGAAGTCATCAGGGCCTGGGGTGTTGCTCAGCTGGGTTTGAACCCCAGTATTGGGGAATAAAAAAAAAAAGAAAGAGAAAAAAATTATTAGAAACAGATACAAATGACTGAATTAGTGAATGTGGTTTTACTCTGAACCATTTTACAATTTTTTTTGTACAAGAGATTGAACCCAGAGGTGCTTTTCAGCCACATCCCAAACCTTTTTATGTTTTATTTTGAGATAGGGTCTTGCTAAGTTGCTTAGGGCCTTGGTTGGTTGCTGAGGCTGGCCTCGAACTTGCAATCCTACTGCCTCAGCCTCCCAAGTCACCAGGATTATAGGCGTGCACCACCACATCTGGCTCCATCTTACAATTTCATCATGACATATTTAAATCACCAATCAAGAGAGACAATGTTGAGCTCAGCCTAGCAGTCCAGAAATGAATTCTTTGTTTCCTTACTCACAATTCCTATACCATCCCTAGAGACATTTCAGAAAGAAGAGAGACTTCAGAGAATTCTATGAATTGTATGACTTTAGACTTCAAAAAGTTACATGTCAAAAATAATTACTGCGGTGTAAAAAAGGAAACATGTTACCATTATAAATTTATCAAGGTTATAATGGCATCTATATCCGCAATACAAAAGATTGGAATAGCTTAAAGTTGGATTTCTTATGCTTTACCTAAAATTCTGGCTTCCTATTGAGGAGTGCACAATATTTCTGAATAGAAGAGCCAACTGTCCAGAAAAAAATGAACTTGGAAGAAAATAGATACAGGTTGGCTGTTTATTGTGCATACAAAAGCCTGAAAAATTAAGATCCAAATTTTGAAAGGCAAACCTACTGCAAAGGCTGGCTTGCTGAAGGGAGATGAAGAGAGACTAGAATCCAAACAGGATGTATGAGAAACAAAGCTGAGCAGAGGATCTTGCCATAGGGGTTAAGAAACTGTAGCAGAAACAGACTCAATAATCAGTTATAATAGAAAGAAAAATATGGTTCTACTTATGGTATTTACTGTAACTCTGACATCAAGCATATCCCACTCAAAAGAGAAAATTTCTAAGGACAGTAATTCATTTATCCAAAATTTACAAAGCAAAACATGATTCTGAGCCTAAGCAGTGGCAAAAGCCTTATAATCTCAGTATTTTGGGAGGCTGAGGCAAGAGGATCTCAAGTTTGAGGTCAACCTCATTAACTTAGCAAGGGCTGGAGCGGTGGCTTAGTGATCGGAGCACTTGCCTGGCATGTGCAAGGACCTGGGTTCGAACTCCTGCACCCCACACAATTAAGTGTTGGAGAAACAAAAGCCAGATTAAAAATAAATAAATAAAATTGATTCTTTCTCTCTCTCTCTCTCTCTCTCCCTCTCCAAAAAAATAAATAAATAAAAAGAACTGGAGATGTAGCTCAGTGCTAAAGGGCCCTGGGTTTAATCTCTAGTACCAAAAAAATTAATAAAACAAAACAACACTATTTTAAAACATTTAAACATTTCATATTTATCACTGTTAGATATAATCAGAATTAATTTGCTCAAATAATTAAAAAAGCAATACTGTCTGGTAAAATATAGACTGTTATGGTTTAGATATGAGGTTTCCCCCAAGCTCAGGGATGAGCCTATGCAAAAGGCTTAGAGGTATAAAGACTGGGTTACGCCTTCCCCTAAAGAGCGCATAGGGATTAACTGGGTGGTAACCGTAGGCAGGCGGGGTATGGCTGGAGGAGCTGGGTCCCTGAGGGCATGCCTTTGGGGCGTCTATTTTGTCCTGGGTGAGAGAAGTCTCTCTCTCTGCTTCCTGGTGCCTGGTTCCCAGCTGCCTCCACCACACTCTTCTGCCATGATGTTCTGCCTCACTCTGAGCCCGAGGAATGGGCCAGCCATCTACAGACTAAGACCTCTGAAGCCATGAGTCCCAAAAGAAACTTTTCCTCCTAAAATCGTTTCTTGTCAGGTCCTTTGGTTGTAGCAGTGAAAAAGTTTGCTAAAACCTGGACCTAAATTTTAGTTTTCACGTAATAGTTAACACTCATGCGAGTAGTTCCTACCGCATGCCAGGCCCCTTTTTAAGCACTTTCCCCGTATTAACTCATTTAATCCTTGCAGCAGCCAAGAGCAGTGGTATTATTATTATCCCCATTTGAGTTGAGAAGACTAAGACTGCAAGAGACGCAGGACCTTTCCCGAGGTCCTTAAGCTAGTGGGCAGCTCAGAGTGCATGCTTTTTATCACATCTGCCACATATCAATCGTGACTCCTCTTGTGAAGGGACAATAATGACCTCAGTTTCAACCTAACAATATTTCTGAGAGTGCATCAGCCAGATGAAAGCATAAGGATTTGCATTTAAGCAGCTCAGCTTCACTTTGCATCACCTCTCTCCACAAAATGACGTTTCATTTACATAATGACACAATGATTATCTCTAATGGGAGAAATTCATCCACTAGGTCTAAGACAATGCACTTGCTGGTTTTTTGCTTTTATGAAAACATCACCATGGTTAAACAAAAACTAGAGACGCTTACAGCTGGAACTATAGCTATGAGCTTCCCAGGCCAGAGAAAAGAGGATTTAAAGAGCAAGAGTTAAAAGAGACTCTTAAAGAGCTGCTGAAAGATGGGAAAAGATGACAAATCTAGCAGCCCCCATATGCTTAAGAGCAGAGACCCACGGAGTAAGTAGACTTTATTGTTGCAGAAGAGAAGACTTTGCTTTCAAATGAAAAAAAAGGAATGGGAGCATTTTAAACGGGACTGCAACTTTGGAAGAATTGGCTTAGCTGGCCTGTTAGGAAGAATTGGCTTAGCTGGCCTGTTCCCATCTCCATTAGCAACCAGTATTCATGTGAAAAGCTGCTAATAATCACATCAAGCACCTCTGGACAGAACTACCTGCAATAAGTTCAGCCATGATTTAGGGGACTCTTTAAAGTTCTAGTCTCTGTAGCAGAGTTGGTGGTAGCAGTGGCCAAGGAAGGAGATGGCGAGACTGATGTCCAGGTTCAGGTGGCTTTCTGTGGGGACTAGACTTGGACAGTAAGAGATAGTAGATATATGTTGAACTGAGGGCACATCACTGGGGATCACCTAGAACTGGGGTACATCACCTAATCTAGAGTATCTACAGCATCCACATTCCCAGAGGACAGCAAGCCTCCACAAGACAGAGCCAGGACCTTTACATAGAGCATTATGTCTTCTTCACTGAGTAAGGGTGCCTGCCCAAGGAAGCAGGCACAGAAGAGGGAGAAGGTGTCTTTTTCTAATTTGTGCAATGGTGACAAATGACTTGAGCATTCCTGGACAGCAAGGCTAAAGCATTAAGAAAGAGCTGCAACAATAAAGCAACAGGAGGCAGAGAATACCCAGAAAGGGAGGAACTCTTGTCCTTGTGTACAGCCAGGGTCATTTACATTATATCTCTGCCTCTGGCATTAGAGTTTGGATAATAATATTTACCGCTAGAACTCATGATCTTCCCTAGAGAGGTCTTCCTGTGTGCTTTTGTTGCATGATAACTTTCTTCCAAAGCACACACATTTCCTTCCAAATAGTTGGAGCTAATGCAGACAGATTACAGAGCATTTCCTTCTAACGATGACAGATAATCATAGCACCATCCCAGGGCACCATCTGGCAACTTCTGTAGGATGTCCTCTCAGCCAAAAGATATAAATCTCCAGTAACTGAATTAAATAACTTAAACATGTCAAAGGTAGATGGGAGGATTTTCACAGCCAATTTCCCTCTTTTGTTTATAGAGTAAATTGATACTAAACTACTTTGATCTTTTCTAATAGAGGATCTTATATCATTTTATTACTTTAAACATTCATGAAAAACAATTATCTCTGAATGGCATGATTATAGGGTGGTTTCTGGGTTTTTTTTCTATATTTCTATTTTTTCAATTGTTTACAATAATTATGTGTCATTTTTATAATCACATGAACCCAATCCTGTCTGTAGGTGGAACAAAGAAACAAGCTAAGGGGAAAAAAAGTATGTTTTTTTTTTCTGATTATAAAGTGTATATTCACACATATATTGAAAGCCTGGCAGAATTGTTTACAAGCTTGGTAAGAATAAAGCCCAGCAGTGTAAATGAAAAAGACAAAACTTGTGTGAGAGGTAGACCAGGTATCAGGCAATCTGTGTCACATGCTACAATATTGTACTGGGGTAAAATGAGGTTAAACTGGAGAAAAATATTTCAGACTGTTGGTTACAACTACCACTCACCTCAAAAGGACTAAACGTAAATGGGGACTTTATTGGCTTATACACTTGAAAAGCGTAGGCGGAGCTCCCTACGGGCAGTATGGATGATGTTAAAAGACCTTGCATCCCTGTCCGTTAGCTGTGTTGTCTGTCCCCAGGCGGATTTCATTCACACAGACTCTTTCCAGGCAGTGGCCTTGTGGTCCTGGCAGCCCCAGTAGAGAGTCTCTTTCCAGGATTGACTGATTTCAATCGCAAGCCCATCTTTCAATCAATCTCTGAAGCCAAGGTAACAGAACATGCTAATTAGCATGGATCCTCCCCAGTGGACGTTGTGGAGGTGTGGATAGATAAATGCAAAAGGATGCTGTGCTGGCCAAGGAGGATGGATGTTCTCTAGTGCCAGATACAAATCAAAGGGTAGGAAGCTGGATGGAAACAGAAAAGGAGTTAAGCACAAGTGGTGGTCAGCGGAGGGTACAAAATGAGGAAGGCTTAAGCAATTTCCAGAGATGAGCGTGGAGGGTCTGTGGCTTGGTTTCTTGCCGACCAGCAGCTAGCATGTGTGTGGCTGTATGGCTTAAGGGTACAGGGTAATAGTGGGCCAGGGACCAAAGTTCTAACACAGTTGTCTGAGCCTCATCAGTGCCTCCACCCTCTAATTAGAGCTGTGCAGTATAAATTAAGAAACTGGCTTCCAGCACAAAGACTGTTAAACTGCAATGAAATCTCTTAGCCTCAGTTTCCTGTCGAAGAAGAAGTTGAATTACAAGGCATTTAGGACCCTGTGTCTCTCTGCTTCCATCCTAAACAACTGCAAATTATAATACCAAATCAAAGGATGAGTGAGCATGCTAAATATGGTGATGTACGCTAGTGTTTCGCAGATCACAAAGAGCCACTCAAATTACTTGTGCTTTTTATTTTTAATGTCAACAGGGAAGGTGAAAAAAACAAAGGAGGGGGCTAGAGCAGTGGCTTAGGGGTTATAGCACTCGCCTGGCATGTGTGCGAACGAGGTGTGGGAACGATGAAAGCCACATGAAAAACTAAATAAAATTGATTTTCTCTCTCTTTCTCTCTCACTGTCCCTCTTTCTTAAAAACAAACAAACAAACAAACAAACAAAACAAAAAAAATGAAGGAGGAAGACACAAAGTGGAAGGTTACCCAAGAGTAGAGATAAGGGCTTGGGGGCGTAGCTCAGTAGGAGAGCACTTGCCTAGCGTGTGCAAGGCTCTGGCTTTGCACACGCACACGCGTGCACACACGCACACACACTCACAGAGGGAGAGACAGAGAGAGAGAGAAGAGAGAGGGGAGATAAAAACAGAAAAAGGAAGAAAAAGTAAGACAGGCCAAGGAAAATATATATTCTAAATATTCCTGAATTGGGTTGGAAGTCACAAGGCCTCTCAATGCCCCTGACCCCATCTACTCTTCAGTGAGCTCTGGCATCCGTCCACTACTACACCATGCCAGGGTCATCAATGATCACCCATACCACCCAATTTGGGGACATCTGCCAGCTATTATCTTCACAAACTTTGTTACTGTTCATAACACTGCTGTTCTTGTCCCCATTCTTAAACCCCCTGATTGGGCTCCGGCCACATTGCTGCTTCAGGAGCCTCCTCCTGCCTTAACATTCCATTTTGGACTGCCCTTCCCTGCCCTTCTCCGCCCATGCTAATGTTTCCCAGTGTTCCTTTGTCCTTGGGCAAACTACTTGCATAGTTTTGAGCACCATGTGTGTGCCATGTCTGCCTATCTTCAGCCCTGACCACTCCTCTGATCTTCAGCCCATTGGTCACCCCTCAAATGACTCTAACACTCCAAAAATCCTCAACAGAAGTTTTCAGCTCCTCTCCCCAGGTCAGCTCCATGTTCTTCCCATTTCCCATTGGACAATTACGAAGGCCAGAAACCTATGCGTTCGCTCTCCCTTCTCTTTTCTGCCCCTCCTCACCCCCACCATGGCTCCGTGCTTGGTCTCTTCACCTATTTCTCATCCTTCCTTAATGATCCAGCTCACACATCATGTTCCCCAGTACTGCTTCCCAGAGCCCCCAATGGAGGAGAGCTCAACTGGTGCCCGGAGCATAACTGCTTCAGTATCCCTTACCAGATGATTCTGAAGCATCACTGGGTGACCATCCATCCAACACCCACCTCACCCCCCAAGGTGCCTGGACTTTAAGCTCCTCAAGGAAAGATGCTCTTTGTTGGGATTTCTACCTGTTAAGCCTAGCACACTTCCTGGCACAGAGATACTGAGCTAAACCAGCTCTCACCAGCTGTTCAGCAGCTAAATGAAAACATTCTGCTTGTGACAGAAACAACTTGTTAACTTGAAGCGTCAGTAGTCATTTAGCACTGAGGGAGTCAAAAGAGCAGGAAGCTCTTCTATCTAAACTGAAACAGATGATAGTGCACATTCTGCACTTACATTAGAGTATTTATTTTGAGAAATACACATACAGTTTTAACCAGTGAGCGTGGTAGCAGTCTGAAAGAAGAGCAGTGGTTCTTTTCTCAGTCATTGACTGAATAAAAACTCTAATCAAAGTAAAACCTGTACCTTTAACATTCTTTTGGTTATTCCTTCTTTTGACCCCTAAATGGCCAAGATATATGTTTCCAGGGTTTTTGTTATGTTGTAAAAAGGTTTGGGGTATAAATCTTCCAGCCTCTAGAGTTGGTAGTGGAGCTCAGTGCCAGGACACATGTAGCCCAGCATGTACGAGGTTCTAGGTTCCATCCCCAGCACTGCAAATAAATAAATAAATAAATAAAATAAATTTTTAAAAACAGGAGAACAATACCTCCAGCCTACAGAGAGGATCATTTCCTCCCACAGCTTTTTCTCCCTGTTGCTGTTTTGTTACAAGGAGTAGACCACCATCTAAAATCTTAATGGAAAGCTTATTCAACAGTTCTCAGCAATTCTGTTGGATTATGCTAACTAGCATTTTTTTAAAAAAATGTTGTACAAGGACTGAAGATGGAGTTCAGGGGCAGAGAATGAGTTTAACGTGCACAAGGCCCTGGGTACAATCCCTACCACCCAGAAAAGAAAAAAAAAGTTAAACATACACATATATCACATTTTGGACATTCATTAAAAAATTGTAAGGTAATATGCTGGAGTGGTGGCTCAGCAGTTGGAGCACTTGCCTGGCATGTGCAAGGACCTGGGTTCAAATCCCAGCACCACATAAGCAACTAAGTGTCAGAGAAACAAAGGCCTGATGAAAAAAAAAATAAATTTGATTCTCTCTTTTGCTCTCAGCCTCTCCGTCTCTCTCCTCAAAAAAAAAAAAAAAAAAAAAGTAAGGTGAGCCTTATGAAGAAAATGCTAGAAACACACCATGATATGTTTGGTTCATCCACTATTTAAAACATAAAACGCAATAAAGAAAAACCTAAAATCTTAATTTGGCGTAACTTTATTTTCTTTGTAAAGCACAAATGCTCTTTTTGTCCTTCCAGGGTAAAACTATGCTTTTTTCCCCTTTCACTGTAAAGGTGAGGGATTGTCAGCTCATTGATCATGAGCAGGCCAAGGTCATTCATAATACAGCGGAAGGAGCACATTAAGAACAGACTTTAGAAATCCAAGTGCTATAAATCAAGTTTGAGAATGGAAATCACATGAATGTGACATTTATTTTCTTCCATGTACAATTTGTCTTCAGTTGTCGTTTTTTAAGCTTTGAATCCCATTAAGGCGTGCCATCATAATTAAAATGTAATCTATGGTTTGAAATTTAACATTCTAGAAATAGCACGAGACAACTATGGGCTCTGAGCTGTCCTGGCTGTTAAGGGTATTATCCCCAAAATACTCCTAGAGTACTTTTTTTGAGGAGTGTTAACTGATTTTTAAGCCCAAAGGCTGGATCTTGTACATACAACTCCTTGGGTCCAGGATTGTGGAACCAACAAGACTGAGAAGAGGGAGATGAACTGGCCAATCAACTTCTCACCACTTGGGGGTCAGAGCTTGTAGATATAGGGAGGGAGGGACAGGTCAGTAAAGGGAAGAATATTCATGTCCTTTACTATAATGAAGTTGGAGGTCTCAGCCCCTCATTCTGGCCGTCATCTTAGACCCAACCAGTCTCAGCAAGCCCACCTGAGGAGGACATGCTGGCCTTCAGGTGTCCTGTCCTCAAAGGCAAGCAAGACTAGGCAGGATGGAAATTCACCTGCACCACCCAGGCAGAATAAGACCAGGGCAGAGAAATAGGAGGAACCTTGTTTCTATTTATCTATATAAATTGATTCTATGTACTTTGAAGCAGATGCAAGATTTTCATTGCAGAAAAAACTATCACAAAAAAAAGGGTAAATGAACAACATCTAAGTGAGCATTAACAAGGGCTGGAGAAATCATGGTACATCCATACATGTAACCAGACAGCAGAACAGGTCTTTCTGTCATTTGAGGGGGTATTTGTTTGTTTGTTTTTTAAGAGAGAAGGACAGTGAGAGAGAGACAGAGACAGAGAGAATCAATTTTTATTTGAGTTTTTCACATGGCTTTCGTTGCTCTGACACTTAGTTGTGTACTTGGGTGCTGGGGTTTGAACCTGTGTACTTGCGCATGCCAGGCAAGCACTGTAACCACTGAGCCACTGCTCCAGTCCCTGTTTGTTTTGTACCAGGGATTGAATCCAGGGGTGCTCTACTACTGAGCCACATTCCCAGCCCTATTTTTCTTATTTTGAGACAGGGTCTAGCTAAGTTTCTTAGGGTCCTCACTAAATTGCTAAGGGTATTTGAATTTGCAATCTGCCTCCTGAGCCACTGGGATAATAAAAGTGCACCATTGCACCCAGCTTAAGAGTTTTGTTTTTTTTTTTAAAGAGAGACGGACAGTGAGAGAGGGAGAGAGAGAGAATCCATTTTATTTAGATTTTCATGCTCCCACACTTCATTGTGTACATGGTGCTGGGATTTTGAACCCATGTACTCGCGCATGCCAGGCAAGTGCCTTAACCTCTGAGCCACCGCTCCAGCCTGGAGAGATTTTTTTAATGAATCAAAATCATTCTCATGGGGAAAGAAAGACCCAGCATCCATCCCAAACTCTCAGTCCTGGGGTTCCTCCAGTTCCCTGCCCCAGTGCACACTAGCTGTTTTCCCTGCCTGCCTCTCTTCGTGTTTTTCCCTTCTCTGTCCGCTGTTGTCAGACAGACCTCATAGACTCTTTTTCTTTGATTTCTACAAATACTACTCACACACATCTTGTATGTGGTCGACCCTATTTGGCACTTGGGGATGTCAGTAAGGGGAGACTGTGGGGCGACCTCCTACTGATAAAAGACCTCAGTCTTCCCACACTATCCAAGATAGGAACTCCCTTGGAGGGAGTTTGCTTTCTCCAAAATCCTGTCCCTTTCTTATGCCAAGCAGATTAGACATCTCAGAGTCACTTTCAGCCCACCCTGGTCACATTTCCTTTTCACAACTAACAAGGCTCACCAAGAAAAGCAAAGATTATAGCAGTTCTGATGCCATCATGAAACTGGCCCTTCTTGTTGTATAGAAGGGACAACTGTGCACTTGCTAAAAAGAATGCATCTCTAGAACCATAAAAAAGTATAAAAAACACACCCATCTCTCTCCCCCTTTCTCCCTCTCTCTCTCTCTCTCTTTCTCTGTGTATATGTATGGTGAGAGAGGGAGCAATGGTAGAAAGTCTATACAAAATCATTTCAAATAGAAATATCTGTTAATATAAATGAGAGAACAAAATCTGTAAGGATATACACCAATCTCTTAATATTGGTTGGGAATAAAAGGAAAACTTTACTTTTAATTTTTGTACTAATTTTTCTTACATTCAACATAAATACTTCCATATCCAGGAAAACAATTTTGGAAAAAAAGAATCATCCAAACACAATGGGCTCACGTTGCAGCTGAAAGGACTTAACCTACATACAAGAAAGAGTTTCTCAGCAGTCAGGAAGTCTTGTCCAAGAAAAACTTGTGTACATAAAAACCGAAGAGGAGAACGGTGCAGATTTCAAGGGACTGTGAGTCAATGATTTTTACACCATAAACAAAGACTGTAAGAGGAAAGGAGCTCAAGAGAGATGAGGAGAGAGGAAGACATCTAAAAAACGATATCCTGCCGGGAGTGGTGGTGCACAGCTGTGATCCCAGCACACCTCTGTAATCCCATAGTCCCAGCGGTTCTGAAAGCAGACACAGGAGGATTGTAAACTCAAAATCAGCCTCAGCAATTTAGTGAGGCCTTAACCCACTTTGTGAGGCCCTGTATCAAAATAAAAAATAAAATAGGGCTGGGAATCCCAGTGGTTAAGTGCCCCTGCGTTCGATCCCTGGTACCAAAATAAAAAATAAAAATGGTATCCCAGCTGGACAAGAGAAGTCTGTCCTATGGGGCAGGAAAGGCAAGGTAGAGAATTAATACCACTGCACGGGCCGTGAGGGCTAATTTCATGTGTCAACTTGGCTGGGCCATGGGATGCTCAGATACCATGCTAAATATTAATTCTGGTGCAACTGGAATTGGTAGACTGAGTACAGCAGGCATCCTGCCAGGGTGTGGTGGGGAATTGCTGTACTTGAGGGCCCGGAAAAGAAGCCAGAGTAAATGGCATTCTCTCTCTGCTGTATGAGCTGGGACACTGATTTTTGCTTCCCTCAGTGCTCCCAGTTCTCAGGACCTCACACAGACTGGAAGCTCCGCCATCGGTTCCTCAGCTCACAGACTACACTGTTTCCATTCTGGGACTTCTCAGCCTCCGTAATCATGTGAGCCAACACCTTACAATATCATCCCACAGACGATGTTTCTCTGGAAAATCCTGACCAACGCAGAGGGAGATGGGATTACATTAAATAAATAAAAAAATAGAAAGGAGGAAAGCCTCTTCAAGAATGAATACTCAAGGGTTGCATTCCTTTATTCATTTGTGACTATGTGCCAGGTACCGCTCTTAGGTGTCAGGGTCTAGCAAGGAAAGGACAACCAAGGGTCCTGCTCTCTGGGGATTAAACCCAGGGGCACTTTACAGGTGAGTTGCATCCCCATCCCTTCTTATTCTGAGACAGGGTCTCATCAAGTTGCTGAGGGCTTCGCTAAGTTGCTGAGGCTGACCTGGGAGGCTGAAATCCTCCTGATTTAGCCTCCCAGGTTGCTGGGATTAGAAGAATGCACCCCCACACCCAGCCTGAGCAAAATTCTGTCATTAACAAATAAACCAGGTATGGTGGTATATTCCTGTAATCCCAGAAACTCGGGGGGCTAAGGCAGGAGGACTGCAAGTTCGAGGCCGGTCTTAGCAACTTAGAGAGACCCTGTCTCAAAATAAATAAATAAATAAATAAAAGGGCTGGGAATGTAGCTCAGTGGTACAGTACCCATGCGTTCAATCCCCAGTACCAGGAAACAAATAGAAGGTCGTAAAGAAAAGGGGGAAACTGAGATTCCTCTGTGACAAATATTCAGATAATGTCTGGCTATTGCTGGGTAAGCTGGTGTAGTGCAAGGCCGACCATTGGAAAGAGGATGTTAGTTGCACCAGCAAATTTTAAATTTCCTAGGAGGCATATTTTAGAAAGATAAAATTAAATAGTTGAATCCAATTTTAGTGATATCATTTGTTTAGCCCAATATATCCAAAATATAATCATTTTAATATGTAAACAATATTGAAAATTATTGAGATGTTGTATATTGTTTTTCAGACTTTCTCTCCAAAATCCATTACGGTTTTACACTTAACAGCACATCGCAATTCAGACAGTCACATTTTAAAGGCTCAGTAGCACACGTGGCTACTGATTACTGTACCGAACAGTAAAGGTCTAGGCTATAAATAAATCCTTTTATGATACACATTAACTTTAGTTTCAAGATACTTTTAAAGTCTATTCTAAGGAATGGATTTTTTAAAAACAATTTTCGAATTCAAAGTGTTTGCCGAAAAATGCAAATCTACACAACGTGATATGTACTGAAAAATAAAAACACTTTAAAAAATAATGTAAGCATCTATCACAAGGTAGATGCTTCCGAAGGTCTCAGACTCATTTTTCAAAGTCAAAAATAAATTATGTAATTCATCTAGTGTCATGAGCCCAAACCTTCCAGCAAATACTGCAGAGTTCAAGCAGTCCCGGGCATTCTTTTTATAGACGAAAAAAGAATCCCTGCCAACCCTTGCACCCAGCAACGGACTTCTGTCTGGCATGACAGACGGTCAAGTGCTGATTAGCTGACACTGATACGCTGTTCCCTGCGTCTGTGCCCTGAGTCATAGCCGCTGCACGAAACCCCAAATGAAACTTTACGTAAGAAACCAGGATGGATGGAAGGTGCCCAGTGGGAATTTAACATAGATGAAAAGTCCTCCAAAACATATCTAACAAAACCCTCCCAGAACCATTTCCTGAGTAGCAAAAAAAGAGCCCAATGTCTGAAATTCAGAAATTATGTCATGCACAGAAGGGAGAACAGATAAGAATATCTGAAAAATAATACTATGTTCTTCAGAAATGATCACCCTCAGGAACAAAATGCTCCAGCTCAGTGTTAGAATTTCCAGTCTTCACTCTAGCAGAGAAAGTAATGAGTCGGCAAATACAAGAGCCAAGCAAGAGACACAGTGGCAGCCGGGCTCCACCAAAAATCCTGAAATGAACAGTGCATATGCGAAGCTGCTAACTTGGAATTCCAAGCAGAAGGTGCAAAATGAAGACAAATTAGTAACGGGTAAAATGTGACCAAATCAAAGCTGCAATCCAAAATAAAATTCCACAGGCTGGAGTGGTGGCTCAGAGGTTACGGCACTTGCCTGGCATGAGTGACGACCTAAGATTTTTTTATATATATACATTTTTATTAGTGCATTATAGTTTTACATAAGGTTGGGATTCGTTGTCACATATTCCTAGATGCACACAATTCAGCAATACAATTTGTTCAATATCCCCCCGGCCCTCATCCCTCTACCTCCCTCCTCCCATCCTCTAATCCTTTGCCTTTCTTCTGGAGGACCCAGGTTTGACCCTCAGCACCACATACACAAAAAAGTGTCAGAGCAACAAAGGCCACATGAAAAACTAAATAAAATCGATTCTCTCCCCCACCTCACTGTCCCTCTCTTTCTTAAAAATTAAATTAAATTAAATTAAAAATTTTTCAGAAATTGAGTAATAAAATAGTGAAAACAACGCAGGTTTTAAACATAGGGGGAATGGAAGGTTTTTGTTTTTGGTTTTGTTTTTTAGGAGAGGGAGGGTGAGAGAAAGAGAGAGAGAGGAGAGAGAATCTATTTTATTTTTTCATCTGGCCTTCCTTTCTCCGACATTCTGTTGTATATGGAATCCAGGTACTTTGCATGGCAGGCTCCAGCCCCAGGAGTGTTAGTATTAATCATGCTAATCACAGGAAAACAACTTTAGACTATCTTTTCATTTAAAAGGCAAGGTAATATGGTAACAGAGTCCGGAGAGGCTGGGCGAGGGAGGTCGAAGTCCCCTACAGTTACTGGGAAAGATGATGGCTTCCTGGGCTTCATGGAAGAACACACTGGTGCTTTCTGCTTTGTTGTGTTCTTTGGGCTTTTCTTTTCTTTTCTTTTTTATGCCGGGATTCAGGGATTGAACCCGGGGTGCTTAACAACTGAGCCACATCTCCGGCCCTTCTTACTTTTTATTTTGAGATGGGATCTTGCTAAATTGCTTAGGGCCTCACTAAATTGCTGAACTTGTCTTTGGATTTACAATCCTCTTGCCTCAGCTGCTAGGATTATAGGCAAGGACCACCTCCATGGCAAAAATATATTGTTTCTTTACAGTAACTTTCAGAAATAAATATGTATTGCTCTTTGATTCAGTTTACAAATAGTTAAATAGTCTTAAAGCTACTTGCAAGGGACAGACCTAGGTTCAGTTTCAAGCTATGTGTCTTTCAAAAAATGCAGTTTGGTACCCAAAAATCACAGAAATGGAAATCTCTCTCTCTCTCTCAAAGGATATTAAAGGGTTCAAAGCACCTTCCTGTGCAATACCTAATAAGACCCTCCTCCTTAAGCAGACCTCTGTGTATCTATTTCCACGAAGTCGGTCCAGCTTCACTCCACTGTGCCTGCTCCCAGCCCCACGCATGCTCCAGTCTCCTCAGACTTAGCTTCTTTCCCAGCAAGAAATAACACCTCCTCTTTAGGGAAGGTAGGAATAAGGCCACAATGGCAAGATTCTCTTAGGCAGGATGGAAAAGGGGAAGCCTGAGAGCATCTGTGACATCTGTCCTCTCACAGTTATTAAACACCCATGCTGTGCTCAGGCTGAGCACCAAATCCAGAAGATCGTAATCTGGCTAGAGCCGGAAACATTGTTTGAAGAGCTATGATGTAGTTCAAATATGATAAAGGACACCCGTTAAAAAAGCACTGACATCAAAAACACTCCCATTACGCCGGGACCTGCACACACTGCCATCTCCTCTTGATGCACACCAGCCTAGATTCCCCTCCTCATTACTATCTCCGTCATCCCAGTCATCCCCACTCAAAACCATTCTTTCCTTTGATTGTCATAAAGCAACAGACATAAAAAGTTAGAAGCCCCAAGCCAGCTCCACAATTCCACTACTTCTCACGCTGGAAAAGCTCTTGAAAGAAGCAGAAGCGTGTACTCCACAGATAGAGAAAAGGGTTAAAGAGTAAACACTCTTATGAATGAGCTAAAATAACCCTGAGTCTGAGAGGCAGATCAGATGTTGTCCTCCTAAGCCTCATTCCCTGTGCTGGGATTGAACCCAGAGGCTCTTTAAAACTGAGCTACCTCCCCAGCCCTTTTGAGAGAGGGTCTCACTAAATTGCTTGAGGCTGGCCTTGAATTTGGAATCCTCCTGCCTCAGCCTCCTCAGCAGCTGGGATTACAGACATATGCTACTGTACCCAATTTCCAGATGTCTTTTGAGTGCAGATTCTGCTAGAAGTGATGCTGAAGAACCAGAGAGGAAGATCTCCAGAGGATTTTTCTGATTTGACAAATTTTCTAGGCCTGGGTTTGAGCAGAGCTCTTGACTTCCTTGTGATGTGGTAGGGCAAAGACCTAGTCAGTCTCCCCATTAGTTTTTCAGAGTAAATGTATTTCTTATGGACCCAGATTCAAAAACGATGCCCCAACCCAGACCTTTATACCACAGTGTCACATTTTGGAGGGATGCTCAAAGGTGCTATGAGAAAAAGTAATCTGTGCTGCCACACATTTTGGGAGAAACTGGGCTCAATGAGGTCAAACAGTTTGTCTTGCTGAAGGAATTTTCAGGGGTTTCAATGCATTACACGCAACTCAATCAGGGAATTAGGAAAAACAGCATTTCCTTAATACAGCAGTGCTCTGAGTGTGGTCTAACTCAAAGAACCAATATTTTTCAATAATCCATGCAGAATGGTACAGAATTATATATACCTAAACATTCATTAAACCACAATAAAGACCAATGGATTGAGGCTGGAGCAGTGGCTTGGCAGTTACACTTGCCTGGCATGCACAAGTACACGGGTTCAAACCCCAGCACCTACGTACATAACTAAGTGTCAGAGCAATAAAAGCCATGTGAAAAACTCAATAAAAACTGATTCTCTCTGTCTCTCTCGCACACTGTCCTTCTCTCTTAAAAAAAAAAAAAAAGACCAATGGATTTTAATACTAACATAAAAAAGGTACAGAGGTGCTTTGGCATGGTTTCAGATTGCAGCAAACCTTTAAGAAACTACTATTTTTTTGTACCAGGGTTTGAACCCAGAGGTGCTTAACCACTGAGCAACACTCCCACATCCCCAGACCTCTTTATTTTTTATTTTTATTTTAAGTTGCTTAGGGCCTTGCTAAGTTGCTGAGTCTGGCTTTGAACTTGCAATCCTCCTGCCTCAGCCTCCAGAGTTGCTGGGATTACAGGTGTGTGCTACCGCACTCGGCAAGAAGCTACGTTTTTGACAACTTGTTTAGAAGAAGTTATTTAGATATTTTATCAAAAACTAAGAGCTCTTGAACTATATTCCAGTACAACTACTGAAGAAACCCAGGATTTCTGTGGGTTTGATAAAACTTTTTTTGTTGAGTATTTATAAAAAGTTGAACAATCTTTATGCATATTTTATGTCACAAGTGATGTACAGGCCACACTTTGGATGCAATCTTAGAAGTTGTTTATGCTGATTAGATAGAAGGAGATACAGAATAACACGCTGAATTTAAAACTGAGGTTGTTCAAGCAATAATGGAAACCAATACCAAAATTAAAAAGACGCAATGCTGGAAATTCAAGGTCCTTTCTGGTGATCACAAACAGAGGTACCGGCAGAAGATTTTGGTAGGTTAGGCCAAACTTAATCAACCTCGGGAGAGGAAAGGAGGAACTGAGAATTTAGTCACCAACGCTGAAAAGATAAGGCTGACAAATACTAAACAAGCAAGTTAACACATTCAATTTTTCCAAATATATCATTGAAAATATTGAAGTTTCACTTCTTAATTTCACTAGATACTCGATCCATTCTTGGGAAATCCATTTTTATTATGGTAGAACTGTGTAATGAATAGTTTTCTAAAATCTACATTTAATTAAAAGAAATCTCTTCCTCAAATAGTAAATAACACTTTTTATCGAAACAGAAGTGCATTTCTACCACAATTTTCATTACTCTATTTGTTGAAGCTACATAAGTCAACCTCAAGTGATTTCATAAACAAATGTCTATCCAATATTAAAAAAAGAAACTCATTGAGTTGTTGTACGAAAGAAAAACATGCATAACTTCCCCATTTCCCTACTACACGTCTGTGTAAGGCCAAATTTCTTTCCTTTACTCAACCTAAATGGCATAGCATAATAGAATGAATGAAGAGGCAGCTATAAGAACCCAGTCATCTTCTATTAATCCAGTCATTATGGAGATTTAGAAAAATAAAATAAAACTATGCACCTTTATTGCTAAATATTTTGGGGAACTGTAGTTATTATTCACAAAAATATCATTTACATTAATACTTAAGATGTTTTTTACTTTTTAAAAAATGAATTTTAAAATCAATATATGTATAATGTCTCCATTTTAATTTTGAATAGTGTTGAGTATTAACACAGCCCACATAGATTCATGCACTTTGGGATCCTTGATAATTTTTTTATAATTTCCTTTTTGAAGAGAGAGGGAGAGAGTGAGTGAGAGAGAGAATCAACTTTCATTTATTTTTCATCTGGCTCTGGTTTCTCTGATACCCAGTCATGTACGTGGTGCTAAGGTTCAAACTCAGGTCTTCACGCATGCCAGGCAAGCACTCCAACCACTAAGCCACTGCTCCAGCCCCATCCTTGATAGTTTTTAAAAGTGAAAAACGGTCCTGAGACTGAAAGGTTTGAGATGCTGCCCTCACGCACTTGGTCATGGAGACTCTTTGGTTTGGAACCACTTGAGAACATTCCATGAAAACTGCAAGAGCAAGCACAATCTCATGGTGTGCCTGGAAAATCACCCTTTACGTGACTCTTCTTCCTAGATATTTTTCAGCAAATTAATTTATATTCTGCTCAGAGGACTTCCTCTCAAACAGGAGTTCTGTGCTTCTGACCCTGGCAGTATACACCTATGTCTCTTCTGGCAAGCACAGTTGATTCTAACCTCATCTGTTTAGAAGAGGCCTCAATCCAGGGAATTCTTCCCCTGAGCAGATGTTACAATAGCCAAGAGAAATGACAGTGAAGGTTAGCCTGCTCCTACAGCGACAATCCTCTGCTACGGGATGTAGCGCCAGTGGGGTCCCAGAATATTATGGCTACCATGCAAGTCAGAATCACGTCCCGTCATCTATTATTCTGTTTCTGACAACAACAAAATCCCTGATTAAAGTACCCATGTTGCAAATTACTCTTTTATAAAATGAACAGGATAGCAGCAACTTATACTCTGAGTAGTGACAATTCATGTCGGTAAAAATTACATACAAGTGAGAAAAAAAAAAACCTTAAGAACTAATTCATATTTCATGGCTTTTTAAAATATTGAATAAAGCCAATTCCCTACTTTGGGTTAAGACTTGAAGCCCAATTATAGAGTTAAATTATAAATCTCTCCCTCTTTTCAGGTGCCTAAATGACCGACCAGAAACTGTTCACAGATGGCTATGAAAGATTTTGGGAAAGAGTCAAAACATAAAGTGTTGAACAGCCATAAATGCAAAAGCCCTCCCCAAGGAACTTCATTCCTATATGGAGCTGGCATGTGTGTGGGCTGTTCGGTTCTCTCATTTTCTGTCTGGAACCTACCCAAACAATGAGAACTGTTAGGTCGATTTATGCAGTTTTATGAGTGCCTTACTCAGAGATGACCAGGATCACATCCCATGCATTTCAATATCCTTTTCATTTTTACCAAAGACTTCAAGTGAAATTAGCATTTAATCTGCTTCCAGTAAAGCTTTCTTGAACAAATCATCTATTTATTTATTTATTGCAATATACTAGGGATTGAACCCAGGGCCTCGTGCATGCTAGGCAAGCACTCTGCCACTGAACTATACCCTGAGTCCTGAATAAATTATTTTTATGGATATAAATGCTTAGTAAACTTATTTTCCTTTCCTTCCTTCCCTTTCTCTTTTGTTTCTTTTTTGGCAGTGCTGGGGGATGAGCCCAGGGCCTTGTGCATGCTAGGCAGGCAAGGGCCCTATCGTTGAGTTAACATCCCCAGCTTGCTTACCGAGTTTCAGGTCCCGTTCTAACACATTTAATTCTCCCAGCAACTCTATGAGATAAATACTATAATAATCCCCATTTTACAGAAGAGGAAACAGACAGAGTTGCTTGAGGTCAAACAGTGTATGTGTGGCAGACTCCAGGGAGTTAGTCCTTCTGAGCCTTGGAGAAGTATGGGACTGTCATATCCATTTGAGATGCGTGGGCAATATCATTACATGACTTACAGTAACAAGACATTGGATTCTGTGGGTGAAATGGTGGCTTTGCACTCCCTACTAGCCTTTATTTTAAAAACCCTCCCTGCACTCTGAGCATGTGTTAGGTTCCATTTTCTCTCTTTCCATCATGCTCTGTGTATGCAATGCAATACCTACCTGCTCCTCTTCCCCACTGATATTTCTGCTACTAGCTTCTGCTAAAAACTTCTTGAACAGAACCTGGAGCAGTGATCACTGAATCAATGAGGAAAAGGATCAAACAATGAACAAACCAAAGTGAGTCTCCCACAGATCTACTGCTGCCCTTTATTATCTCAAGAGATTGGTTCTAGGACCCCTATCAACACCACAATGTGCAGATGTTCAAGTGCCTTAGGTAAAACAGCATAGAATCTGCATTACAACCTACATACATCCTCCATCTTACTTATAATGCCTAATACAATGCAAAAGCTATGCAAATAGTTGTTGTACTATATATTACTTGGGGAATAAGAACAAGAAATAAATGTCTGTATATTTTTAGGACAGACACAATACTTTTTCCAAATATTTTCTTTCTGTGCTTGATTGAGTTCACGGATGCAGAACCCATGGACATGGAGGACCAACTATTCTTGCTATCAAGAACTTTAATTTGCAATTGAGGTTCTTACACTTTGGAGAGGATGCAAAATAACCTAATGGGGTGTGAGTGGGGAAACATTAGCAATTCTATGCATATTTTAAATTTGAAAATATGAAAACCATAGGCTTTACCAACACTGACCATAGGCACTGACACTAGAATCCTCATCTAGTACACGTGGCTGAGAACTCCAGTCACATGGGCATGCCTGGCACCTAAGATAGCAGAGGGATTCCTCTGTCCGTGCACGGGTTAACTGTGGGGCTCTCAACTATTTGCTATCTGTATATTGCACAAATTGCACTTTTTCATGGGTCCAGTTGAGACAGGGGCTATATGGATTATATTTTCAACCTAGACAATAACAGTCCAAGCACAAATGAACAGGAACATAGAAGAACCTTGACTATGTCTCATATGTTTTCCTCAAACAACGAGATAAAACAATTACAAGCTAATCAGCTCTGACATGAAGTTGGCAAACACACACACACATACACACACACACACACACACACACAAAACCCACAAAAGAATCCCCAAATAGTTCCTGCTGCTATTCTCAATGAACCTTGCTCAAGTGAATATTACAGCTTGGGGGAAAAAAGTATTATTTTATTTATTTTTTATTTATTTTTGAACCCAGGGGCACTCTACCACTGAGCTACATCCCCAATCCCTTTTATTCTTTATTTTGAGACAGGGTTTCACTAAGCTGCCCAGTCTGGCCTCGAACTTGTGATCCTTCTGTCTAAGCCTCCTGAGTTGCTGAGATTACAGGTTTGGACCACCATGCCCAGCTTATAAGCATTTTTATATGGCTTAAGAATAACTATATTGGGGTTGGGGATTTAGCTCAGTGGCAGAGTGCTTGCCTAGCATGCGCAAGGCCCTGAGTTAGGTCCTTAGCTACGAAAAAAAAAAAAAGAATAACTATATTTTTCTTAATGGGATTAAAAAACATGGAGATCATTGATCTAGAACTTTGCTACTCAAAGTGCAATGTGCAAAGCAGGGGATCGCCATTAGAAATGCAGTCTTGGGGTCCACCAGCTGCTGAATCAGGATTTGCATTTTGACAGAGTCTCCAAGTGATTCACATGCACATTTCAGTTGGAGAAGCACTGAAGCTTTACAGCAGATACCTTAAACATGAGCCCTAACACTTCTGCTCTTATTTATAGTTCTAGACATAATTCTCTGTTGAATCTTTGAATTCATAAACTTATAATGTCTAATGTCTATAATAAAACATTCTTCAAACAACTATAAACTATCCCCATAAACCCCAAATCCAGTTAAATAATCTAGGTATCCTTGCAGCATTATCCCCTTACTCCAAAATAATTAAATATCCTGACCCCAGTATCATAAAAGCCATCCAGCCACACCTTAATTTTTTTGATCCCCTCCTCAGCTTACTTTCGTTTGATCATCAGCTTTGAACACGTAGCAGATACTCTGCTGATGGACGGCATCTTCCTTAATCAGACACGCAAAGTAACTTGGGTCGTGGCTGTTGTGAATCAGTTTGTGAACGTGCTGAGGCTTGCACTCGAAGATGCTGGAACAGATCAACGGATCCCACTGCTGACTCTTCCCAGGTTCAGGCTCGCATTTCAGGCCAGAGGGCGAAACCCAAAGTCGGACTTGCCTGGTGGCAGGTTCTTTTTTGGAAGACTGCCCGCTGAGTCTTCGAACCTCGGCCACAACCCAAGGCAGCATGGGCATGGTGGTCAGAGAATGCACAGGCAAAGAGCCCACCAGCTTAAGGCCAAAGTCCACGGAGATCTCGTTAGGAAACAGATGTTTTTTTGCCGTGAATGTTATTGGTTCCATCGTGGAAAGGTCTGGAGACAGCCACACCTTGCCACCGTTCTCCTATTTTAGACCAAGCAATCTATGTTACCCGCTTCTGATGCGGAATCCTGGGGAAGAAAAACAGGCATTAGAATTTAATGAAGTCATAGCAATAGCTATTTTCAGAGAGTTATTATTCCAGAACTTAAAAATCTGTAAACCAATGTGAGAAGAAATGGTTATTAGTTCAAATAAGCTGCTCTGTCTAGAAAGAGCTTTCCTGAAGTTGCATTACACATAAAACCTAGTAATAGCATGACTGTCACATTCATTATAGGACACAAAGATCCTCTGGGAAACCACAGTTAAACATAAGCCTCACAGAGCCAGCAAAGAAAGCACAATAGAAACAATCTAGCACTCCTTCTGACACTTTAAACCTTGCATTATCTAGTAATTACTTCAAAGAATGTTTTAAGATAATAAAATCCAGTACAAATGATCCCCCCTCCCCAAAAAAAGTCATCCATCTATCATCACAGAATACTGAACTAGATCAGTTTTAAACAATGGGCTTTATCATGTATGATACCACTCAAATTTTACTTTTTTTCTCTTTTTTTTTGGTGGTCTGGGAACCAAGGGGCCTCACACATACTAGGCAAGCACTTTACCACCGAGCTACATCCCCAGCCTCTACTCAAATATTAAAAACTTTATTTTTGCATTTGTGTTAAAATGCAAATATGAAATTTAAAAACTTAAAATGAGTAATAAATATACCGCCTATGCTAACTTTGAAATAATTATTATATTTTCAAGGTCTATTCTTTTTGAAGAAGAAAAGGAATAGATGAATGTTTAGACTATTAGAAAATATATACACATATATGTAATATGTATGAAATATATGATAGAAAAATCTCTAAGGTATTATTTCCATGTAATGCACCTATACCAATTTTGTTGAAATTTGCAGAATTGAAAATTTGGGACTTACTGGGTTAAAAGGTAGTACCGAGGTTCTGAGTCACAAATTGAAATTCTATTAATATGTGCTCAGTTCCTTTTAGGATTCAAACATCATCCTAAACATTATTTTATTTAATTAACTCACTGCAAGCCACTGCCCTCTCTTTACCGCTCTACAGCAATATATGCCAATGTTTCTTCTGCTAGACCCAAAGGCCTTCAACTGCGTTTCCATTCCTATTTTCAGCAACAAAAATCTTGACCTTCTAGTTCCAATGGATGACAAAACCCTGGTGTTCAAAGCCCAGCTGACACCAGGATCTCAAGCCGTTCTCCACTCATTCGCTCCCTGGACCTTCAGTCCCTCTGGGCACAGACACAGGGAGAAACTACAAAGCAGGTCTCTGTGTCTTCACCCCTGGATCCCTGGGCCTGGCACAGTGCCTGATTCCGAGTAAGGGTTCAATTAATATTTTAAAAGGTGAGTGAACTATTTTCCATCAAAAAAAAAAAAAAAAAGTCTACGAGGCTTTGAAATCCAAATGGGGCTTTGCGGTCCCCAGCTGCCTGGTCCCCTATTAGATTTCTCACTGTTGGCCACATCTCCTGTATTGAAACTCATCTGCTTCTGAAGACTTCAAGTTCTTCAGAGGCTTTCACCCCTCGTTTCTCTCCATCCTCTCCATGCTGTCCCCTCATTACACCTGCTTTTCTTTGGATACTCTCCTCTAACCTTTTGATGTTAACAGCCACATTCTAATCCTCAGATGACTTTTATTGAGTGTGGTATACTTTAATGTGTTGCCTAACTTTTAACCTTCATACCTGTCAGTTAGAGACTACTTTTTTCTTTCTTTCTTTCTTCTCTGCACTGGGGATTGAACCCAGGGTGTTCCACCACTGAGCTACGACGTCCTCCAGCCCTATTTGTATTGAGACAGGTTTTCACTAGGTTGTTGAGTTCAGCCTTGAACTTGAAATCCTTCTGTCTCATCCTCCTGAGTAGCTGGGATTACAGGTGTGCACCACTCTGTCTGCCTGGTGAGATTATTTTTATGAACCAGGATACTGTTCATAAGCCTGAGATAGAGAGCTTGAGTTGATGCCACAATGGGACAGGAAAGCCAGGCATGGTGGTATATACCCATAATCCCAGCAACTCAGGAGGCTAATGCAGGAGGATCTCAAGTTTGAGGCCAGACTCAGCAATTTAGTGAGGTCCTACACAACTTAGCAAAATGCTTTCTCATAATTTAAAAAAAAGGGGGGGGGGATGAGATTGTAGCTCAGTAGTAAAGTGTCCTGGGTTCAATGCTCAGTAGAAAAAAAAAAAAGACACAAGAGAGGTTGCATCTGGTTCTTAAGCCCATCTTCTTGACTGCTGCATAAGTGTGTGTCAGCCACATGTCCCCAAGTATTTTTCTGCTGTGAGGGCCTTCTTCCTGAAGTTCAGACAGGTATCAGTCACTACATATTTCTATCTGGATAGCCTGTAGGCACCTCAGCCTGAATTTAGTTATTAAAACCAACTCAATTCACCTCCCTCCTCAGAATTTCTCTTCCCTCCCATAAGCTGTACTGCAGTGAACAGCATTGCTTCGTTTTATTGATTATATTAGTCAGTTTTCTATGACTGTAAAACATCTGAGATAATCAACTTATAAAGAGAAAAGGTCCATATTTTGACTCATGGTCACAGAGGTTCCAGTTCATGATCAGTTGGCCCCGTAGCTTTTACGCATGAGACGAGGCAGCACAACATGGTAGCGATGTATGGAGGACAAAAAACACTCACCTCATGGCTGAGATGGAGGAGAGGAACAGGAAATGGATGGGGTCCAACTATCCCCTTCAAGCGTACACCCTCAGTGACCTGAAGACCTCCTAGTAGCCCCTACCTTGAAGGGGCCACCTTTCCCTGTAGCACCTCCCTGGAGACCAAGCCTTTATCTCGTGGACCTTTGGGGACACATTCTAGATCCAAACTGCAGCACTGGCCAAGGAGTCACTCAGATTCCTTCTTTGTTTGATTAGTACTTCTGACTCTACCATCTAAATTTATCTTTTCCTAACCTAGAAAGGGCAACTCATCCTTCAATCCACCCTTCACATATTTACTAGGGCAATTTTACTAACACAAGATTTATCATGTTACTCCTCTGCTAAAATCCTCTTAATAGCCCCCCTGACTCCCACCACTGAAATCTAGGCTCCCCTACAAGTCATGTAAGGTCCTTTTGAAATCTGGTCCTATCTGTACCTCCAACTTTATATTCTCCCTAATGTCCTTCTTCATCTATCTTTTGGCTCTGAAGATAGAGATTTATAGTTCACCAAATAAGATGTGGTTTCTCATCTTTTGTCTTTAGAATACAATACCCATCACTAACTATGAAGGGTCTGAGATTTTACCTTACTTGCAAGATAACAAGTTGGGCTACCATAAGTTAACTTGCAGGCAGAAGACATGAGACTCCTGGGTCAGAGACAAAGGATAATTTATTACTTGGATCAACATCAGTAGCAAGAGAGTTGGCATTTGTGGCATTTCCCTGAACCCCAATTCCAACAGGCCAGGTGACACTCATATGACAGTGAATGAGAGAAGAACCTAAGCACAAGGAACCTGAATATATTAAAATAGGGAGTAAGGACACCCACCCTCGTACTAATTCCATCTCCCATAGCTGTTTGCTGTAGAAACATGATTGAAAATGGAGTCTAGAACAAGGGCATTCTGAGCCCCTGTTCACAAGAGAGGTGGAAACAAGAATGGAGAACCATCTCCCATCCATCCCGATTCTTATCCTTTAATTCAGCTCATGTTAACAACACAGCCAAGTGACCACCACCTTTCCTCCAGGGTAATTTGGAGCAGCATCATCATGTCTTTCTGTACTTTTTACCCCATCACCATGTTGATTGTAACAATTTGAACAGGTGTCCCTTAACAGGACCGTAAGCTTCTTAAACTCTTAAGGTTCAGGGTTGTGGATAACAGCATTCAAATTCAAATTTTAAACATTTTCTGAAATAGAACTCAAGTCATTTTTTTTTTACTTTTTCTACATGATATATATGCATAGATTTGTAAATGCAAATGTTTATAATTCAAACAGTTCAGAATGAATTTTTAAAAATTTATATGTTCAAAAGCTCAGAAGTAAACCAATACTTTATTTGGAGCCCAAATACATTTTGTGAAAGTGTAGTCCCTGACTCTCTTCCTTTAGTGTACATCTTCCCCTGACAATGAAAATACATCAGAACTTCATACAATTCAGCAAATAGTAGTGCCCTTTTGTGTGTGTGTATCTCTCTCTTTCTCTCTTCTCTCTCTCTCTTACCTACAGGTGAAAGTGGCATTCAATGTCTGGCTTAACATCTAGTCCTGTAACTGAATCTGTTTCAAATTCTAACTGTTGACAGCTGCTAATCCCAAGACATGTTTAAATAAGTACTAGAATTACTACAAAGGGCAGATTCCAGGTCTATCCATTATTTTAGGTGATGCAGTCATTAATATGGTAGCAACAAGCATAGCAGTATTATTTCAGTTTTCTTGACATTTAAATTACTTGTTAAATAATCAGAATGCAGGGAATATGTTTTAGCACCACAAAAGCCTTTTAATTTTGAGGATGTCTCTTTCTTTCGAGACAGCAACCACCATTTTTCTCTAAATTTTACATGGTTTCAGTGAGTCAAACCTAATATCAAACTCTGAAC
This sequence comes from Aplodontia rufa, assembly GCA_004027875.1. Lineage (NCBI taxonomy): Eukaryota > Metazoa > Chordata > Mammalia > Rodentia > Aplodontiidae > Aplodontia > Aplodontia rufa. The sequence continues at coordinate 5,233 of PVKS010019977.1, read as the reverse complement.
ATATAAAATAAAAAATACATACAATAATTAAAAATACACAATCTTAGTTGAGAGCTCACTATGAAGCAGGTGGTGCTATATTTTATTGTCATTTTACTGATAAAATGTTACAAATGCCTAATGTTTTGACTCTTCACCCAGCTGTGGCACATTTACAGTTCCTCTGTAAAAATTAGATTAGAGAAGCTGGCCTAGTTGCTTGGGGGTCACAGCACTTGCCTGGCGTGCATGAAGATGTGGGTTCCGAACCCTAGCGCCACGTACACAATGAAGTGTCAGAGCAATGAAAGCCACGTGAAAAACTAAATAAAATCGATTCTCTCTCTCCCTTTCTCTCACTGTTCCTCTCTTTAAAAAAAAAAAAGAAAAGAAAGAAAGAAAGAAATAGATAAGAAACCATCAGCAGAGGCACACACCTCTAATCACGGAGGCTCACGGGGCTGAGGAATGAGGATTGCATGAGGATTGCTAGTTCAAGTTCTGCCTCTGCAACTTAGTGAGCCTCTGGGGATGTGGCTCAGTGGTGAAGCACCACTGGGTTCAATTCCTAGTACCAAAAAGGACAAAAAAAAAAAAAAAAAAAAAAAAAAGAAGTAGATTAGCCCTTAATGCTGGAGGCTGGAGAGGTGGCCCAGTAGTTAAAAGTGCTCGCCTGGCATGTGTGAAGAACGGGTACCAACCCCAGCACCGCATACACAATGAAGCGTCAGAGAAATGAAAAGCTGATTAAATGAAAGCTCATTAAAAAAAATAAGTGAAATTGATTCTTTCTCTTTCTCCATCTCTCTCTTTTTTTTAAAAAAAAGACCTTAATTCTGTTTATAAAATATCAAATTATAAGTCTGACCTCAGACATAGCCATAATTATTTGCAAGCGATTCTGATTCTTCTAATGTAAGATTCATGGTGGCTTAGACTAGGTTAGTAGCACATTACTTTTCAATAAAAAGTATCATGGAATAGTATCAATCATACTAACAACATTGTACTATTTTTAAAGCCATCTCAATTCATATCATTTGCACTCAATTCCAGCTAGGACCATTTACACATTGAGCCCCAGACAGAACCAAGGAGGTTTCTTTGGCTTCATCTCCGTGGCTAGAACACTATGATGAATTATTCCAGTGAGCTTCTACTTATGTTGTTATTATTAGTAGAATCATGTGTGAACAAGCCCTGTTCTTCTAGAAAGAATCTGTGTATTCTGTGCGACTCCTACCTAGCATGGTCCTTAAACGCAGCAGGTACTCAAAACATAAAGATATCCTTTTCTTAAAACAGGTTCAGTGATCTTTCTGTGAGTTCTGCTATGTCACCTACCCCTAGAAGCATGCTCTCAGAATTATAAAAATTTAAAGCCAGCACAGTTTTCTATGCCATTTAGAAACTTCTCTCATATTTGAAAATAAAGCAACTGGGTTCTGGAGAAGAGAAGTGGCTTCTTCGAATTTAGTGACAGAATTAGGACAATCCTAGTCCCTGACTCCTATCCAAGAGCTGCAAACCTCAATTTCCTCATGAGAACACTTTCAAGTGTGAAGTTGAAAAAGCAAGCTACTTCTCCAAATCTCAAGTTTATTCTTATAAAAGAATACAACAAGATCATTTTCAAATTTTCTCCTGTTGCTAAAATCTGGTGAATCTAATTTTCATAATGCACAATACGAAATGTCCCCAACATTGTATGGGGAAACAAAGCTGCTCCATGGGGGAGGCACATGAAGAAAGGATGGGGTGTATTGATCAGGAAGTGAGAGAAGCAAGGCTGGGTTTTTGTAAGCTGCCTGTTGGGAAGCCCCTCTCTTCCCAGCCCCTCTGCTGCCACCCCGTATGGGGACTTCCCAGTGGCTACCATGCACCAGCCTCTGCAGTTTCAGCTCTCCCCTGCTCAGAATGCTGGTGGAGGGGTTGGATATGGTTCAACAGTGTCCCCCAAAGGTTCATGCACTGGGAGCTTGGTCCTCAGTGTACTAGTATTGGAGATGGTGGAACCTTTTAGAGGCAGAGCTTACCAGGTAGGAGCTTTTGTCATGACCTCCCTCCTGGAGGAATCAATGCTGATCTCACAGAAGTGGATTAGCGCCCAGGTCTGGGTTATTATAAAGGACCCTGGACCCTTGGGACTCTTGCTTCCTCTCTCAACAGGTAATCTCTCACTCCCAAACACACACCTGCCCTGGCATGCTATCTGCCACAGCATCGTATAGCCTGTGATGTTGTGACACAGACAAGGGGTTCTTAACAAATGCTGGTGCCATCATGTTTGGATTTTTCAGGCAACAAAACTGTAAACCAAATAAACTCTTTTTCTTTATAAAGCATGTATCCTAAGGAATTTTGTTATAGCAACACAAATAACTAAGACAAAGAGAAAAGATGGAGGGAAGGGTGTTGGGAGCCTCCAGCTCCCAGCCAGGTTAGGAACCAGCCATTACTGAGTAGCTGTTGAGGACCCCAGGAGAAGTAGAAAGTTCCAGTGGCTACTCACTAGTCTAATTTTTCTGTTCTTTATCAAGATAGAGTGGGGATCTGCTTGAGCAGAATTCTACTGCAACCTGAAGTATTTTAATTCCATGCAGTAAGACCACTGACTTGGGTACACCACTGGTCCACATCATCCAGGGAATCCCACCCCAGTCAGGACAGCTTGCTCTCACCCAGCAATAGCCCAGGGAGTAACGATTCTTGCAGCTGTGAGCTACTCACCAGCACACTGGTCCCAGAGCCAGTGGTTCTGACCTTGGCAGCATCATGGATGCTTCAGTATCAGGGTGCACCTCTAATCTGAATGTAAGTAATGATGTGTTTGAATGACTTCCTTATTAAATTAATCAGAGCCAATTCAAGCCTAGTCCTTTGTTTCCTTGTGTTCTCTTATAATTTATTGCACAGGACAAAGGGGTAGAGGTTGGGGGTGGTCCTCACTGGCACCCAGAGACCATGCATAACCCTTCCTCCCGCATGGCTGCTTTAAGCAAAGTAGTAATGATAACAATTAACACATAATAGCACTATGTGTCTATTAACTGATTTAACCCTCAAAACAATCCCAGACAATAAGGACTATTACAAGCAATTATTATCATTATTACCTCCAATTTGAAGAGAAGCACAGAGAAGTGAAGACACTTTCCTAAGGTTATAACAGTAGAAAGAGGCAGACTCAGCCAGGCATGGTGGTATGTGCCTATAATCCCAACAACTTGGGAGCCTGAGGCAGGAGGACCACAAGTTTAAAGCCACCCTCAGCAGCTTAACAAAGCCCTAAGCAATTTAGGGAGACCCTGACTCAAATATATATCAGCTGGAGATGTAGCTCAGTGGTTAAGCACCCTTATGCCTTATGTTCAATCCCTGGTGACAAAAAAGAAAATGGCAGAATCAGGATTTGGGCCGAGATCCTTTGGGTCCAGGGTTTGTGCTTGCTTTTAACCACTCACTAAAGGAATACCTATGATCCAAATATCTCTTCTTGGACATTTTTCATATTTGAACTTTTGTACTGTACTCTCACAACTCTGAGAAGTATATTTTATCATCCCCATTACAGAATGGCCTCACTAATAAATGGTGAAGGCAGGATTGGAACCCACATCTGTCTTTTGCACAAGCTTCTTCCAACATAACAATATCTGCAGAAAGGAATAACCCTTAAATATCTTTCTAATGGATTAGTTTGGTTGTTCTAGCTCGATTTCACTTGGTCTCAGTAATCCAAACTTAATATTAAAGTTCTACTCTAAAAATATAAAATGATCAAATAAATATAGTAATAGCAATACATAATTTGAATGCTCACACAAATAAGGTGCTGTTCTAAGCATCCTAGCACTTTACATATATAGGTTAATTAATTCTGACAACACAAACAAGTCCTTACCTACTTTGGAAATTTAGAGTCACTAAACATATATATTTTGTTGTTCAAGTAAAATAGATGCATTTTCTCTTCAAGAGAAAAAGTGGCTATTGTTATCTCAAGGGAAACAAACACATTCAAAATCGAAGGCCTCTTTGTTAGTATTAAAACATATTTCCTACATTTTTCACAGTATTTCATATGGCCCAAATATGCCCAAGCTTTTTCTAAACATTTGAAACCTGAAAAACGATACATTGCCCTTAACTCTAAGAACATATCAAACAGAATTTTTGATTAGAAAATGGAAACTGTCATGTCTTTTGCAAAGAATTTTGTTTTAAAAAATTCTATTGGAATGCAGGGTTGGAAGGGAAGAGATGAGGAGAAAAAGCAGAGGAAGATGCAAGGTAACAGTTTTGACTGAAGACCTAAATCCTTTGGCTTCAGTGCAGCCACGAAAATCCCAGTGCTCCTTGACTGCTGAGCAGACTGTCATTTTAATGAACAGATTCAACTTCTCAAAGTTTTAATGACCAAGAAAAGAAAAGGGCTGGAGAGCAGATCAAGCATTAGGACTACCGTGGCCATCAAACTTGTGAAGGGTGGCACAGTGGACATGGAAATAGCAAAGCAAAGTGTGCCGAGGCACTGATACACACGTCAAGTCCCCATGCCCATGCATGTATATTTTAGGTTTTCTGGGGAATCTGGAAAGTGTGGAGACTCGGGACCTACAGAGAAATGTTCCCCCTAGTACAGCCTAGAAGATCCTAGAAGGTCCGTCTGGGCCAGAAAGGAGTGCCCACCGCACCGGCTCTGCACAGAGCACCCAGGATTGTGACTGCAGTGTTTCTGCTCCAGGCTGTCTCCCAGGGAAGCAGGGGCAGGGATTATTAATGGGTGGATAATGAGGAAGAAGGGGCAAGCCCCAATTCTTCACAAATGCCTATTTCCTCCTCATACCCACCTGCACCAGGACAAACTGCTTTATGGGATTAAGAAGTCAACACTGACAACCACCCACCCAGACATGCTACCATAGTGTGAAGGGAAACCCCAGTGTTGGAGTCTGACCATTCTATTTCGTCAGCTGCCCTAGAGTGACCTTGTGACAATTATTGGGGTCTGACCTTCACCTCCATTTCATCAGCCACCCTAGTGTGATCTTATGACTATTTGCATAAGCTCCTTCTGAAAGGGCTGCTAGGTCGTGCTTTCTTAAAGATTAGGGTGGGTTAAAATGTCTTAATGACGGGTTACTCCCTAGTTTTTGTCTGTACCCTAGTTTTCTTGTCTGTACTGAAATCTACATAACACCTGGCAACTCCCTTAGAAGGATTATTGATTCCTTGGCTGTCTCCCCTCCTC